>JACEEZ010009552.1:0-27333 GCA_016584305.1 Chionoecetes opilio | reverse complement strand
ATCATCCAGTAGGGGCGCGCGGGTAATATACGGGATGCCACGCACGGCAAACACGTGGGGAGCGGAGCGTGAAGTTTAAAAGGAAGAAGAAGCGTGAGACGGAAGAGAAGGGTCTCACCGGGCCTAGAATCGCCCTAAGAAAGGAGAGAAAGGGGGAGGAAGCATAAAGGCGACATCACCGGAAGGCTCCACCTCCCAGTGACGAAGGGGGAGCGCTTGGTCCACGAGGCCGACGGCCACCGAACCCAACAATGGCAGGCAGGCCGCCAGAGTAGGTGGCGCCGTCGACCACGCTTCAAGCCCCGCCACCACGACAAGGTGACTCCCCACAGCGGGGTGAGCAGGAGGGGATGGACTTGCGTAAAGATACACCTACTGATAGGTGTGGGAGTACTGACGTGACTCCTAATATCACTGCCCCTGTTACCACCCCTGAAGCGGCTAGCGACACAGCTCAATAACACGCTGATGGCGAAGTTGTCTCACAACCTATGGACACACAAGTAGTTGATAGCCATGCTGATAAGCAATCTTCAAGACCCTCGTCGGGAGCTATCAGTAAACCTAGAAGTGGTAAATCTTCTGTCAGTAAATCGGCATCTTTGGTGGGACATACGGTCTCTACTACTGCCGCGGGTCCTCGTATGAGAACCCCAATTTCACCAACGGATCTACACAAACGCCAATCAACATCTGAAAAAGTAATGAAAAGTAGTTTACCATCTTCTACAAAACACAAAAAAGATGTTGGGCTTTCAAATAGCGCAGCGTCTACAAGCCGTAAGGCTTCTACTGCATCATCTTCACGCACGAAATAACATATTCAATCCTCCAATGGAATATTCGTGGATTACGTGCAAACTGGGAAGAACTAGTCCTTCTCATCAACGAGTTGGACCCAGTAATTCTATGTTTACAAGAGACAATGATAGGGCAGGGAAGGTGTCTCTGCCCGACAGGTTTTATACCTGACTAAGCCAAGGACAGATTATAACCGAACCTGTAGCATTTGTGACTCAGATAAACAAAGAGTAGATGTGCACCTGGTGAAGGTACATCTTTTAGAAAGAAAGAAACCGCTATTTGAAACGGCACTGGAAAATAGCCCGTTATGCAAAAAGAAGGCCGTTATAGCGACCATGAATAGCCGGTCTGGCAAAGTGTCAGTGTCTATTGATGACCCAGTGAAATCCTTTCTGGCTGGATATAAAGAATATTTACAAACTTATGAGAAATTAGGACCAAGTAGCATTGACAAGAGCGTGAAGATGGTGGCTGCACTCCTGCTACACGGCATCGGAAGCAGTCCCTTAGAATGTCTAAGTACAAATCATGTATTTGAAATGTTTCATACGGCAGGGAAGCCGGATGGCTATTTTTCTCAGCAAAAATGCGTGTTTTCGGCCTCATATACCCGAAAAATTGTAATGGCATGCAAAAGACTAATATCATGGATGGAAAGCACTACTGGAGATTTTTAAATGTCTGATGAAAAAGCTAGACAAGTGCGAAAACTTCTGGGCCCATACTTATAAAGATTTAGGATTCGTCTTAGACTCGCTCGAGTCTTAAATATGGCGGCCGGCGTCCTAAATCATTTCGAGCGCATCCTAAATCGCTAAGACTCGTCCTAATTTCGAGGTTTGGCTAGGACAGGGTGTGAGGTGTCCTAGCGAGCAGGGCGGCGGCTAAGACTCGTCCTAAGGACGTAAACATGGAGTGCTCCACACACAAAACAAAAGTTAGTCATGGTGACTAACTTAGCATACTAAAGCCGTGGGGTCTAAAACGAGTAACCCAAGTTAGTCACGCTGAGTAACAATGGTTAGTCATTTTTTGAGTAACTACCTAGTAAATCTGAGTATGGTCTTAGTCAAAACAAAATGACTAACCAGTTCGTCAAGTTCACCGTTTTGAGTACCCACATTAGTAAATTTGACTAAGGGGGGCAAAAAATGCACCTTTAGGGGGGCAAAAAATGCACCTTTAGGGGGGCAAAAAATGCACCTTTAGGGGGGCAAAAAATGCACCTTTAGGGGGGCAAAAAATGCACCTTTAGGGGTGCAGGTTTTGCACCTTTATAGGTGCAACCTTTGGAGGGGTGCACTTCTGCACCTATATAGGTGCAGCAAATGCACCTTTAGGGGTGCAACTTTGCACCTTTAAAGGTGCAAAACGATATCACCGATTGTGCACCTTTAAGGGTGCAAGGTTGCACCTTAACACTAGGGTGCAACATTTTGCACCTTTTGGAATTGGAATTTTGGGTTCAATTTTGCACCCATATTGGTGCAAAAAATGCACGTTTAGGGGTGCAGGTTTTGCACCTTTATAGGTGCAACTTTTGCACCTTTTGGAGGGATGCACTTTTGCACCCATATGGGTGCAACAAATGCACCTTTAAGGGTGAAACTTTGCACATTTAAAGGTGCAAAATTAGGTCCACTTTTGCACTTTAAAGGTGCAAAAGCTGCACCCAGGCTCAAAACTGCAGTTATTGCACCTTCTGGAGGAGTGCAAACTTACCCTATTGTACAAATAGGGTGCAATTATGCACCCCTCCAGAAGGTGCAAAAACTGCACCTCTGCACTAGGGGTGGGCGCGAATCGATTCCGGAATCGATTCCGACGATTCCACCACAGAGGCAGTGGAATCGATTCCACTCAACGGAATCGATTCCTCGGAAAACGATTCCACAGATATTTCACATAGTAATTGAGTAAACACTGAACAGTGGCAGCGTAGAGAGTTTTTGCCATTTGATTGGCCAATAACTCGTGACGGCACGAGAGTTGCCAGTGAAGCTGGCTGGGGCTCGGCGGACCTCACTCAACCACCACCGGTCATTTCCTCACTGAGTCACTCTGTCCTCAGCCGAGTCACCCCCGACTCGAGTGCAAGTCCTCCTCAGGACGGTACATTATGTCGCGCAGCACCACAACTATGACTAAATTATATTACAAAATGTTTCACTATATAGTGTTTTCTTATTGTAGGGTAGCCTTCATCTCATAACAAGTATAATAATATTTTAAAACAAAATATTTATTATATTTTCCAGATATACGTAAAGGAAAGACTAGGTAGTAACTAGCCTAACTAGTAACTAGTATACTACTACTACTACTACTAATAAATAATAATAATAATAATAATAATAATAATTATAATAGGAGTAATATAATATAAAAATAATTAATAATAATAATAATAATACAATAATAATAATAATATAATATGCTCCATAAAATGTAGGTAACAAGGGCAGAAGGCAGTATGAATCGTAAAAGCTACGCGCAATGGAATCGAAACAGCTCCCTGCCAGCCTCCAGGCGCCAGTGCGCGAGAGGAATCGATACCGGAATCGATGCCGGAATCGTTTCGTGCGAAACGATTCCGGCATCGATTTGTGCTTAACGATTCCGGTATCGATTTGTGCTTAACGATTCCGGTATCGATTCCTCTCTCGCGCCGCATGGCAAGACCGAACAGTCTTGCACGACTACTACTACTAATAATAATAATAACAATTATTATAATTATAATAAGAGTAATAATAATAATAATAATAATAATAATAATAATAATTATAATAATAATAATAATAATAATAATAGCAATAAATATGAGTAATACTACTACTACTACTACTAATAATAATAATAATAATAATATAATATGCTCCATAAAATGTAGGTAACAAGCGCAGAAGGCAGTATGAATCGTAAAAGCTACGCGCAGCGGCGCAATGGAATCGAAACAGCTCCCTGCCAGCCTCCAGGCGCCAGTGCGCCGAGAGGAATCGATACCGGAATCGATGCCGGAATCGTTTCGTGCGAAACGATTCCGGCATCGATTTGTGCTTAACGATCCGGTATCGATTTGTGGCTTAACGATTCCGGTATCGATTCCGGCATCGATTCCTCTCGCGCGCTGGCGCCTGGAGGCTGGCAGGGAGCTGTTTCGATTCCATTGCGCGTAGCTTTTACGATTCATACTGCCTTTCTACGCTGTTACCTACATTTTATGGAGCATATTATATTATTATTATTATTATTATTATTATTATCATTATTATTATTATTATTATTATTATTATTATTATCATTATTATTACTCTTATTATTATTATCATTACTATTATTACTCCTATTATAATTATTATCATTATCATTATTATTATTATTATTATTATTTTTATTATTATTATTATATTATTAGTAGTAGTAGTAGTAGTAGTAGCAGTAGTAGTAGTAGTAGTTGTTGTAGTAGTATCGTTATTCTTACTCCTGCATTGGATTTATTTGTTAAAAGTTGTATATATATATATAATATACTATGCATGAACATTTCTTTTATACTATAAACTTATAAAGGAACATAAAGCAAAGTGTGATTACTATATTTGACATTTATTATGTTCATAATGAGTACAACAAAGATTATTTTGATTAATCCTTCATATGAAAATATTGTTAACGATTACAAAGACTACTGTGTATAGTGTATAATATAGAGTAGTCTTTGACGATTACAATGGACATGACATTGTATGCAAATTCATTTATGAAAAAATATGGCATTACTCCTTACTACACATCAAATAAATACATACAATACAAAATTCATACAATACAATATTATTAAAGTAGATTCACAGCACAGAATCACAGTTACATATCACATCATGGAATGAAAATTCAAATATATATTAAAGGATGCAAACGAAAAATACTTATTCATAGTAAACGAAATTATAGTAGAAAAATATAACATCCTTAAACAAGGACTAGCATATTGTACAATAAATTCATTTCTTAAATAAGGACTACAATATAAAACAAATAATCCTTTCGTTAATTTTATCAATTCTCCGGAAAAAATAGGAATAGTAGTCCTCTCCTTAATGAAATAAGAGTAGCAGTCCTCTCCTTAATTTAACAGGTGTAGCAGTCCTCTCCTTAAATAGGAGTAGCATTTCATTACCTTACTCTATGTTCTTATTTAGAAAAAGAATCATGTTGACATTTTTGTCTTTCAGAGTGCTACGCCTCTGCGATATTAATTCTCCTGCTTTGGAGAAAAGTCTCTCAGATGGGGACTGATGATGCTGGTACACAAAGAATTTTTTTTACCAGTTCAGAAAGGTTTGGGAAAATTTGTGATTTTTTCTTCCACCATGAAAGTGGATCTTCACATCTGGGAACTCTTGGCTCTTCAAAATATCGCCGCAACTCTATGCATGCCTCTGTAGATGGACGTGAGGTTACCTGTGAGGTCTTCTCTGCTTTGGCATCAAAGCTTTTCCACAACGATTTTTTCCTGCTTTTGCTGTTGATTCTGATTCTAAAACCACAGAAGGCGCAGATAATGTTTCTGGCATCATCTGTATATTTCGAGCGTAATTCGCTTAATATACGCTCTTCTATGGCCTTGATGTTAGAAACATCTGCAAAAGTAAGCTTTTTAAATCTAGGGTCTAGGATGGTTGCTGCCCCAATGAAGAAAACCCCTTCTACTGTAGGAAACCTACGTTTCATTTGTTTTTTAGTTCCTGACATAACGGGAAACTACTTAACATCTGGACATCCATGTCGTCATCAATACACTGCAGTGAATCTTGCAATCCTCTTACAATGGGGATAACTTTCGAGAGAGATGTAAATTTTTCTGCTGACAATTCTTTTGTCGCCTCATCAAAATACTGTAATACAGCTATTGCCTTTTTTGTGAGGTTAAGCTCATCACTGCTAAGGCACAAGTCATTTTTCCCTAGCAAGCAAAGTGTAGTAGTGACGAGATCACTTTGCTGTACGAAGACGTTCCAAACATATGATAGGTCGAGTTCCACTGGTCTCTACATCTTGAATTAGCTTTTTAACCTGAACACCGTGCTGTTGTTGAAGCTGGCTCAGCTTATCAGAGGCTTTGACACTATGGTGGAAAAAAGTAACAATTTGTTTTACTTAGTTTTCAATATTTGCATCTCTCTTGTGCTCTTCATTGAATCTTGCACTACTAAATTTAGTGTATGAGCAAAGCATGGAATATGGCGTAAATTCATGTGTGTCTTTATTGCTGAGATCATATTGGCAGCATTGTCAGTTATAGCCACAACATATCTTATCTAGAATTTTCCACTTGTTGCATATATGTGTCAGTTCCTCTGCAATATTCTCTGCTGTATGGTTGTTTGTCATTCTGACTGTTTCTAATACAACAGACCTCATATTATAATCAGAAGAAATGAAGTGTGCCGTGACAGTGAGGAAGCCTTTTGTTTGCCTGGATGTCCAGATGTCTGTAGTCACTGCAATGTTTCCTGCACTTTCCAGCTCTTTACTGATTTTATGAACTTCTTGTTCATAGAGAGATGGTAGGTGAGTTCTCGTCAACACTCTGCGACTAGGAAGCCCATACCGAGGATTTAGGCCATGAACGAAACTCTTAAATCCTTATCTTCAGTTATTGATAGTGGCTGAAGATCTTGAACAATCATTTTATTAAAAAGGTGATCAAGTTCCTTCTTTTTAGCAGATTCATTTCTGTAGGACTGAGTTCTGTCAATTGTTTGAAGCAGAGTAGGTTGCACTGTAGCAGCTGACGTCCCGGGCAACCTGTCAGTCGTATCTTGCACAGGCACAGAGTCTTCCCTCATCTGAGTGTATTCTATTGGATGCTTGGTGCGCAAATGCTTTATCATATTTGAAGTATTCCCACTATACTTCAGTGTGTCCTTACATACTAGGCATACAGTAGTGTCAGGCATTATCTTCTCCATGTAAGTCCAAACTGGAGCTTTCTAACCCGTTTCGCCATGACCGCATTGACGGGACTGCAAACACAAAGAATGCAGTAATAAGCCTCATGAGCATTTAAAAAATTACATTTAATAATATGTTCTTCTTTAGGCTGATGGGGATAATACATATCCTTAAATTGCTTAGAAATATGATACAGAAATAAATGAAAATATTAATGCTCTTAGCTTCTTGGGGAACTTAAATAATCCAACTAACATTCTGGACATACTGTACTAAGCCAGAAAGAAAGAATAGAATAACTAAGTAAATAATATAATCTCTACTACTAAAAACTAACTACATGCATACTAAATATTATTCATCACTCGAATCATCATGTTCATGGTATTTGTAGATATCACATAATTATAGAGCCACTACTACATATAGAGTAAATTGCTGTGGTTGAGCATGTGTAAACTACAACGAAATTATTTTTTAAATGCTATGGTCTTCGCATTCAAGGCATCACAGCAGCTAATAATCTAACTTTAAGTTCAGCTTCCTGCTTACCTGTGATGGAAGGCGTGTGTGTGCTAAATGCTCGATACAGTATCAAGACAGCTAGGTAGGAACCTGAAGGCTATGGCTGGAGGCTGGAAATATACAGTGGTGTCACGTCACGTGCGTAGTGCATTCGGCGTGGCAAGTCTGAGTCACTCTGAGCCTGAGGAGTGAGGACACAGGTCGAGGAGTCGAGGACCGAGTGAGGGGAGTGTTATCAGCATCGCTGATGCCGCTCTATCAGTCAAAACTACTAATCGTTTGTTGCGATTTTGACGAGATTTTGGTGTTAGTAAAACTATAGGGCACGAATAACATCATATCATACATGCAGGTTCTACAATCGTCCAAAAACTCATGGTAATCATTGATTTCTTGAACCTTTGAACGTAAAAAAAACCCGAAGTCGGCAACTTTACGGTCTATTATTTTTTCAGCTTTAGTTCATTCGCGTTCAGTCCGTGTCTTTACTTCTTCCTTGCCGTCGATTTAAAACATAAGAAAATAAGGAAGCTACAAGAGGCCGCGCGGCCTACAGGTGGTAGTTCCTTTAACCTCATGTTTTCTTTTAACCTTCATATCAATCATTTTATTTTAAGCGATAAAATACATTTTTTTTAAGAAGCCTCATAAGTCCCCAAATCGACAGTGAATGTCCCCATGTCCCCATCAGTGCTCCTGAGGAGGACTTGCATTTGACTGAGGAGTCTACTACTACTACTACTACTAATAATAATAATAATAATAATAATAATAATAATAATAATAAGAGTAATGATAATGATAATAATAATAATAATTATAATAAGAGTAATAATAATAATAATAATAATAATAATAATAATAATAATAATAATAGCTCCATAAAATGTAGGTAACAAGCGTAGAAGGCAGGATGAATCGTAAAAGCTACGGGCAATGGAATCGAAACAGCTCCCTGCCAGCCTCCAGGCGCCAGCGCGCGAGAGGAATCGATGCCGGAATCGATACCGGAATCGTTAAGCACAAATCGATACCGGAATCGTTAAGCACAACTCGATGCCGGAATCGTTTCGCACGAAACGATTCCGGCATCGATTCCGGTATCGATTCCTCTCGCACGCTGGCGCCTGGAGGCTGGCAGGGAGCTGTTTCGATTCCATTGCGCGTAGCTTTTACGATTCATACTGCCTTCTGCCCTTGTTACCTACATTTTATGGAGCATATTATATTATTATTATTATTATTATTATTATTATTAGTAGTAGTAGTAGTAGTAGTAGTAGTAGTAGTACTCATATTTATTGCTATTATTATTATTATTATTATTATTATTATAATTATTATTATTATTATTATTATTATTATTACTCTTATTATAATTATAATAATTGTTATTATTATTATTAGTAGTAGTAGTCGTGCAAGACTGTTCGGTCTTGCCATGCGGCGCGAGAGAGGAATCGATTCCGAATCGATTCCACCGATTCCGCCAACCTCAAGAATCGAATCGTGAATTTCCAAGATAACGATTCTTGCCCACCCCTACTCTGCACCTCCAGGAATGCAATTATAGTTATCTGTCCTTTATGGATCTTTAAAGGAAGAATTCCCGATATCATATTCTTTTATGGCAAGTTGGAGTAACTTTCTATCGAAAATTATGATATCATGAATTCCTCCTTTTATAAGATCAGTAAAGAACATAAATTTGCATTCTTGAAGGTGAGGTTTGTTGCTGCAAGAGGGACATGTACGCAAACAGCTTCTCCGATGCCCAAATCATTTGGAAGTTCCTGCCCAATAAGTACTTCTCAAAATTAAAGCAAGGATCTTAATAAGCCAGCATTCATGTTAACATTGTCTACTTTGCTAGTCTTTAAAGCGAAAAATATGCATTAAAGGAAAAATAACAGGGTTAAGTTAATAAGGATATAATACATGATTATAGAAATACATCTTTATTAAAGCTGAAACAACTTGAGATTTGAAAAAAATTACAATGTTAGATTAATGTGTACATGTTTACAGGGTAGGAATGAATGACAATCTATTTAGTTCGCGATTTGTCCTTCAACGCTAAGAGATCAGGGGGATGGAAATATATTTCCGATATTTATCTTTGCAAACTGAATACAAATTACGTTATTTATTTTTTCATATCTTAACACCAAATCTATGAAAATTGAACCATGGAAATTTTTCATTCATCATCTAAAATGGTGCTTTGCAGCATTTAAGACAGGAGATTGCCAAACGCAACAGTTGGCCAACCTAACCCTATGCATTATTACAATAACCTGTGAGTGATTAAGTGGTTATTTACGGGAGAATGCTATGGGAAAGGATTGGGCCTGGTTATAATATTGTATGCAGTAAAAGTAGAAAATATTGTGTACATATCCATCACACAGGTATAAAAATATACTGCAAACACTGATCTTATAAGTGAGATTAGTGCAACATCGTGTAGAGAAAGAAATATATACTTGAAGCTCTTTTTACTCAAACGCATTAACCCGTCGGGTGCCAGCGACGTATATATACGTCGGCAGGGCTTTTCACTCCCAGTGCCAGCGACGTATATATACGTCGGCATAATTAAAAATTCATTTCGGCAAAACTATTCACTTATTATTTTCCATTTCCACATAGGGTGACACATGCACCCTGTGAGCGATGTGGCAGCAGTATAACATGTGGATAATACTGCACTTACACCAAGTGGGTCGAGTTGAGTCGAGTCAATTTGGAGAGTAATAGTCATAACGAGTGAAGACTCGTTGTGATTCGAATTGACTCTACTAACTCGAATTGTTTGGTGTAAAACGAATCCTCTCTCGAATTGTTTGGTGTAAAACGAATCCTCTCGCGAAATGTTTGGTGTAAAACGAATCCTCTCTCGAATTGTTTGGTGTAAAACGAATGGCTTATTATTTTCCATTTCCACATAGGGTGACACATGCACCCTTTGAGCGATGTGGCAACATTATAGCATGTGGATAATACTGTACCTACACCAAGGGGGTCGAGTCGAATCGAGTTGAGTCGAGTCAAGGAGAGTAATTGTCATAACGAGTGAAGACTCATTGTGATTCAAATTGACTCGACTCGACTCGAATTGTTTGGTGTAAAACGAATCCTAAGGTGTGCGTAGGTGACTATAGGGATAAGAGATTGATGGTGTTTCAGTATGTTTTGTCACCACGAGCGCTATTATGTCTCGTCCCAGAAAGCGAACTTTGACAGACCCTGAGTTAGTTGAAGAAATTTTTAGGGAGAACATAAGTGACTTTGATTCTGACGACTCTTTTGAAGACTCTTGTGATGACCGGGACTACGTGCAATCATCAGAAACGTCGTCGAGTGGTGAAGAGAGTGAGGTACCCTCGCCACGCAAGATGGTGTACGATGTGTACGGGAAGGCATCGACGGCTATGCGTCGCCTCCACCTTCAAGGCGATGATGAAGAGGATGTGAACGAACCCCAGACATCATCGGTGCCCACATGGCTGACCAGTCCAATGGCCATGCAACGAACATCATTACCAGGAAATCCACCTCAGAACAAGCGAATGAAAGTGAGTGGTGCTGGGCCTCTTATCACCCAAGGGTCTACCCCTTCCCCTCTCTTCCCCGCTGATGCCGACATGCCGTCACCTACTCGCCTTGACACACCAACACCTCTTCCTACATCCCCACAACCTGGTACGAGTGCGGATGCAGCAACAGGGAAATGGAAGGGGAAGGCAGCCTCGTCCCAGCGTAGGGTTTCACGTGGTAGGGGGCGCCGCAGGGGAGGTAATATTCCTGCACATCACGACGTGCCTGACCCTGAATCGACGAACACAGGGGGTGAAACTGACTTTGTGTGGGAGTGGGAGGATGGGATTAGCTTCACCCCAACCATTCACCCCTTCCTCGACGAGGCCATCGCAGGGGTCAATGTCCCTGAACTCACTCCTGAGTCAATTTATGCAGATTATTTATATAATTTCTTCCCAGTGGCCCTCATAGAAACAATAGTGGGGCTAACAAACTCCTACAATCATTTCAGAATGGGGGCGAAGGTGCAGACAACATACACTCGACGTTACCATTGGAAGGATATTGATGTCAAGGAATTTTACTCCTTCATTTGTGTCGTCCTTCTGATGGGAGTGGTAACAAAGTCTAATGCAAGAAAGTATTGGTCAACCGACCCCTTAGCTGCTACCCCCATTTTTGGCCAAATAATGTCAAAAAACAGGTTCTACGATATCATGGGGAACTTGCATTTCTTTGATAACCTCGATCTTGCCATGAGAGAGAGCAACGACGTTATGAGAAGGATTAGGCTTGTTTTTGACCACCTCAGGGGCAAGTTCTCGTCATCATTCAATCCCCACCAGAAACTTGTGATCGACGAGAGCTTGGTATTGTGGCGAGGCAATCTCAGTTTCCGCCAATACATACCAAGCAAACGTCACCGTTTTGGCTTCAAACTCTTTGTGATGTACGACTGTCAAACGGGGTACATACAGGATATGCTTCTCTACACTGGCCAGCAAACAGAGATTAGTGAGGACAGGAAATATGGAGTCTCAGGTGAAGTGGTCAAGGCACTGATTGGGAGGTACTTGGGGCGAGGCCATATATTGTACATTGACAACTGGTATACAAGCCCCCTACTCGCTGATTACCTCTTCAAGCGCGACACAGGTGTTTGTGGTACCGTCAAGAGGGGCCGCAAACACATGCCAACATTCCCCCGTGTCAAGAAAGGCGAGTGCACTTATTTCACAACCAAAAACATCATCGCCATGTCCTGGATAGACAAAAGAGATGTCAACCTGCTCTCTAGTGTCCATCGACCCATCATGCAGACTTCAAAATCATACGACTACAAGGAGAAGAAATACATCGACAAACTTGAAGCGGTGATGGACTATAACATAAATATGAGACAGGTAGACAAATCTGATGCCATGATTTCAAGTGTTGAGTGTGCTAGAAGAACAATGAAATGGTATAAGAAGATGTTTTTTCACCTCCTTGATATGACGATTCTCAACAGCCACATTCTCTACACTCTGAAGACAGGGGAAAATCAAACCTTAGAATAGTTCGTTATCGAGGTGGTGCGTAGTGTCTTGGCACACAACACCGTTCAGAGAGTGACACAAACGCCCTCACAGACCATTGCAGGGCCGTCAAGAGATACACCCGCGCGTTTGGGAGTCTCGCACTTCATCTCAACAATCCCGGCCACGGGAACACAACGGTGGCCACAACGACGGTGCCACGTCTGCCAGCAAACCACACCACATGCCAAGAAGCGGAAGGACACGCGTTACCAGTGCAGTGACTGTAATGTAGGGCTTTGCCTGGAGCCCTGCTTCAAAGAATATCATACATTGATCCATTACTGATAAGAGGGTAGATGTATGTCGAGTAGTGAAATAAAAAGTCCAATGACATTGTAATATACTGTAATACTATTACAGTAATTGAAAATGATTATTAGATTTTGAAAATGTATTTGTAGTCTGTATACTTCAAGGGTTGAAATGTAGTCATGCATCACACGTAAACAATAAACTCTTAGGATAAAAAAACCGAAATATAGCAAAAATGTTCATAACAAATTTATTTTAGCTAATTTGACATGAAAAATAAATTTGTTAAGGGTTTGTTTGTCTTTATATGTTTAATTTAACCATTAGACCACATATAAATAAAAAAAAAAAAAATCGAAAATCGGCCAGCACTGGCGTGGGTCATATGTCAAAAATTGGCCAGCACCCCCGACGGGTTTTAAAGTAGGAAGGGAGATACATTAAATGCAATAAATATTTTCACAGGTGACATCTGGTGAAAAGCTTTTGGATTCCTATGCAATGTTTAAGAAAGACTAAAAAATAAAAAAAAACTGGTGGATAGTTTAGCATTAAAAAACCTAACATCTGGAAAAATACAACCTAAGAAAATTTGTTAGAAAACTGAAGATGAAAACGGACATTCACTGGAAAGAAGTAAGACAGACACAATAAAATAATGCAGTGGCCAGTGGGAATATGATGGCAAAAATTCCACATATCAAATGACTGGCCTAGATGCCATGCTGTCTATTTATTACTGCTTACAAGAATGCCAGTAGCTAATTTTAGTATATTACATGCAGTAATATGCTCCATACCATCATTTCCAACATTATGTGCATAGCCTACCTTATACAATCTGTTTGTACATACAACATTACTATTATAACACTGCTGTAACAAACAGGTTGTGTAAGCTAGGCTATGCACATAAGGTAGGAAATGATAGTGCAGAATGGGTATAAGACAAACTATAAGCCGCTATAAACCTACCACTTGTTAATAACACTGTACTGTTTGCAGAGAATGACAAAACATATATAAAATCTAGTTAATTATTTCAATAGTTTCTGTGAGAAAGAAATCTGAAAGTTAATGTGGCCCAAAATATGCGTGATTGTATTTGGATGAAAGTGAAATACTTATTTGCAAGGCAAGGTATAGTTTGAGAGATGAGAAGAGAGAAGCAATGTCAAATAATATCTAATAAACAGATGATAATGGAAGAGGACTCTGTGCAAAGAAGGGAGCATGGAAAGGTAGATAATAGAGAACACAACAAGGAAGGGATGTAGTGGGAACCTTCACCTATATGTTGAGAGTGCAGTGAGGCCAGTTAAAAAAAAAGGCACTCAGAAATAGCTAAAAAGACTAAATAACACTGCCCTGTAGGGGTTTTAAAGGAACCTATATATCAACATAATTAAATTAGACTAAACCTGTTTCTGTTGTTCACTCAGCTCAATCTCTTATGGTCTCCTCAGCCTGATTTTCATGTTGGTGTGTAGATGTTGTAAAAGAGCATTGATTTCCAAAATTTTATACAGCTTCAATGATATGTCAACACTTGTTTCTCCATGAAGACATGAAAACTATGTGTGCGTTGACCAATTCTAGCGTCTCACTCACATGGTGTCTGTGACCTCTGTGAATGACATGCATAATATGTATTAATAAAAAATGTTAAGCCTAGCATTATGTAACAGCAGATTGAGGGTGAGGCCCCAAAACACATAGGGGAAAACAAACCCGCTGACATGCCAGTCACCAAACAGTGTGCAATAGCAAATGAATGCGACAGATATACATAAAATATACAAGATATCATAATTTTGGAAATATGGAGCTAAACTCCACAATAGCCATGTAATCTAAACTTAATATTAACGGTAAAATTTAGAGCGTTTGTCCTTAATCACATACATTATTTCGATATCACTTATATTCTTTCTTTGTCTAATTAGTCAGGGCTCTATTCTATACCATTAAGCCCGTCACACATACATGACTCAAGGTCGTAACGGGCTTTTTTCATCAATAGTCCCTTGAATCGCCCGACTCGTAGTGCGTTTGTGAGCCGCTGGGACGACCCGTCGTGCCTCACGAGTTTTTTTTGTGCGGGTTAAAAAATTGTGGCCGCCTCATGATTGTCAAAAGTCGTGTCACAGTAGTGTCGTAGCTCGGTTGTGAAGCAGTCTTAGCTTAACCCCTTTGAGACACCAGAACGTAATTGCCATTGTAATTTGGGTTACTATTAGACAATTTTTTTAGTGAATATTTAAGCAATATTTTATAGATACGACCTGTTTAGTATCCTTATCGACTAACTAATTTGGTATATTAAGCTACTGTTTTGTAATTTTATGGCTAAACATATAATTTCATAAAGCAAAGGAAACATATGGGTGTCAAGGGGTTAATCGGATGTGTCGTGTCGTGATGCAGTCACCGACAAAAAAAACGTTAACCATTGGCGGTTGGCGTGGGCAGCGAGGTGACAACACTGGTCCGTGGCCTTTTGAGTGTTACATGATAAAAGGGACGCGACTCTCTTCTCTCCAAATATAACAAAATCTAATCAATAATTATAAATAATCAACTTAAAACACTGATAATAATTAATAATAATAATAGAATAATAATAATAATAATAATAATAATAATAATTGTGGTAGTAGAAGATGTGGTGGTAGTAGTAGTGATATGGGTCGTTCATGGAGGGGGTAGGGGGTCGTAGTGCATCCCCCGAACGCGTGTTGCATTCATGGCTGACAAAAATCCATATATTTCAAATTTGAAGACTCGCGTAAGTAGCTCCGTCGCCTCGCGGTATTGTCGCGTTCTTGTGAACGTCACGACTAGTCGTGAGCAGAGCAGACTCGTCAAGGAACCGTGCCAGTCGGGAGGTGTGGGACACGACTTTGAGTCGTGGCGCGGTCACCCCTTGAGTCGTGTATGTGTGACGGGCTTTACCGATGCATATTATTCGAGTTTTTAAAAGAAAAACCCCGGTCAACAGGTTAGGACAAGTTAATAACCATTCAGCAAAAATCCAGGAGGGGCCACAGCCTCCCCTTGTTTAAAAAGTTAGGTTAACTCCAAGGTTTCCTAACTAACTTTCTGACCTGGGGAGGGATTAAAAATAATAACTATGAATTTCTAACAGTAAATTCTATTAGATCCCCATTATTCAGGTAAATTGTCTAATTTACCTAATCTTAACCTAGAACTAAACAAAATGGCAATTAATATTAGTCAAAACTGGGTCAGCCGGATATAATGGACGAGAACTTCCGCCGTTTAACACCAAAGTTTTCTACATATTTTTTTGCTGTGCAGTATTAATCCACTTCAGCGTAACCTTAACAACTTATATACATATTGAGAACAATGATATAGTTGTCTAATAGCACATATCGCGAAGTATATTCAAGTATTACTCATACCACAAGCTTATTATTCACTTGCAGAAACCAAAAATATTAAATATTTTTATCAATATGTAATAGGTTAAGTAACATTTAGGTTATATTATAGGCTATGTTTAGGTTTGGTTTATGTTAAGTTAGGTTAGGTATAGCATTGGTTTGGGTTAGGTTTTGTTTAGTTATTTAGGTAAATACAAGGTGTTACGTGTAAGTGAATCTGATGGTGTGTGATAGGCACTGGCTGCATATTACCCAAGTTGGAAAGGTTCGCCTACTTTACTGTTGAACACGTCAGGTTAGGTTAAGTTAGGTCATGGTTAGTTTTTCCTTACCAATATTTATGGTAACTTTGTGTGGGAATCACAATGAGGGCATTTCACGATAAATCCTGTGGTTAGTTTCGAAGCGACGGCTAAGCATCTTCACCCGCAAGGCGACCCTTTCCAGACTTGGGAAATATGCGGCCCCAGCGCTCCGGCTGGTGGCAGCCGCCAATCCTGTGGAATATTTACCAAATAGGTTATATTGTTAGTGTCTACAAGTTAATAGTATCTTCACTACATATATGCAGAAGAAACTATACACAAATCGTGTTATTAAGGTTTGCAGTGAAAGCTCAGTTGTGTCTATATTATTTTTTTTTCTTTCTTTTTTTCCATCACAGTGAACTGGCCAAGGGCACAACAAAAATGGGTAACACAAAGCCCGCTTAGTTTCCAGTCCCTAATAATAGTATGGGTTATTATTAAGCAGAACTGGGCTTTCACTGTCAACCAAATACAACACAATACACCAACAAAAATAGCACAATTTGTGTATAATTTCTTTATATATATATTACTATATATATATATATATATATATATATATATATTAAAATATATATCTATATATATATATATTATATATATATATATATATATATATATATATATATATATATCCCAGACCCCCTGTTAGTTCACTAACCGGTAAAGATTCGCTTTATCAACCCTCTCCTTTTTCAGATGAAACTATATTTTTCTGATAAATTTTTTTGTTTTGAAAGAATCTGATGTTTGTTTGGTTAAGATTCTTTTATCGCCCCTGCCATATCTCACTTACTACCTTATGAAGGACTAATCTTTTGCCATACATGTCTTCTACTAACCTTCCAACCTCTTGGCAAGCTGTTACTTTATCAAATCACGGAAATAAATGATATAATATAAATAAATAGGTGCAACTCTGTCGTCGCCAATCAGCCACAGTCAGTGAACCACAGGCCAACCCCTCCCTCACGTACAGTAGCCAGGCTAGGTTAGGCTATGGTTAAGGTTAAGGTTAGGTTTTGTTTAGTTTAGTTTAAAATAATACTAAACTTCTTAAACCTAACCCACATTTTGACCAAAAAAACAGTTTGCCAAGAGGTTTGAAGGTAATAAAAGAGATGTATGACAAAAGATTAGTCCTTCATAAGGTAGTAAACGAGATATGGCAGGGTTGATACAACAAAATCTTAACTCACTAACCTAACCTAGGCAGTGGGTATTATTTTACATTAGGAGCAGAATTCCCCCACACAAGTGGGAGCATGGTTAATGTTTACCTTATGGATTCTAAGAAAAAAATCTCAATGAGCTTCCGTCGCAAATCAAATACTTATGGAGATATAGACAAGTGACAAGAGAGACAAGTGTTTACGTGCGCCTCACTCTTCTTTCTCTTGTGACCTGCTTCACTTCAATTTTTCCCTTGCCGCGGACATTTGTTAATGTGAATTTGGCTTTAGTCAGGTTAAACGTGGGGTTAGGTTAGATGGTTTTAGACTACTTTCAACCAGTAATTTAGTACGAACTACGTTAAAAGTATTCTTATCTTATATATTTTGTTGTGTTAAGAATGATGGTCACATTAAAAATCGTCGGAAATGCCTCATGTTGCAGGTATCCCTTAAGGTTAGGTTAGGTTGGGAAAATTCCCTAGAATAGGTAGGTATCTGTAGGTTATTGGTTATATATTTTGATGTATTTTCAGCTTTATATCATCCCATAGTGTATACCGGATATATTTTACGTCATCTACAAAATCTACTCCACATACAAAACTCATTTCCCTCTTCCCCGCCCAAAACTCCGCGTTCCCAATGGGTCCTCAGGTTTGTTATGGTGGGGGATAACTGCAAAATGAGGTATTTCCGACAATTTCTTATGTGACCAACATTCTTACCACAAAATACATGGAGAAAGAACATTTATAATCTTAGATTCTTAGATTATAATCATAGATTCTAAGAAATACTATATGAAATTCCGTCGCAAATCACTACTTTCAGAGATATGACGTTTTTAATAGGAAGGGGTGTATATGAGATATGAAAATTAAACTAACTTAACCCCACCTTTAGACTCACTAACCTAACCTAACCTAACCTATTCCCACGCTTTAACCTCCTAACTAAAGCCAAATCTGCATTAAAGAAGTGACTTCCCGCGGCAAGGAAAGAACAGAGGCGATGTAGGTCACAAGAGGAAGAAGAGTGAGGCGGACGTAAACACTGTCTCTCACCTCCCATAAACAAACATGTCATATCTCCAAAGTAATGATTTGCGACGGAAGCTCATAGAGAATGTTTCCTAGAATCCAATAAGGTAAACAGAAACCACACCCACAATTGTGTAGGGAATTTCGGTCCTAGTGTAAAATAATACCACCTTACCTAACCACATTGAACCTGACGTCCACACGGAGAGGCTCTGCAGTTCTCGACCACCCGATAATCTAACCTAACCTCCTAAGGTTAGAGGAGTAGTTTCGTACACAAGTTGTTTCGTACCCAGGTTTTGTTAGTTGTTTCGTACACTGATTTTGAATTTTTTCGTAGATACCTGGTGTCGTTTCGTAGCTCTAGTAGTCAAGTTCAACTCTGAGCTGAGTGTACGAAACGACTATGGTTTCATATAGACCTACGAAACAAAATTTTGGTATACGAAAACAACTTGTGTACGAACTGACTGCAGCCCCACTTAGAAATGCCTTACAGGAAAACCCAATCTCCTACTTACCATTACATACACTGATCGTGGAATAAAAAGGTTCACTGCAAAGGAGGTGTATAGATGATACCTTTGACGAATTTTGCCCGTTATGGGCGTTGAGGTGAGCAAGGCACTGGGGGGAATCAGCTGGCTGCGAAGATCCCTTGGGTGAACACTATGAGCCCTGGTGATGTCCTATGATGCTATCACAGACGTGGCAGCTGTTTTCCTCAGGAATCGCGGGCTTCGCGGCACTATTTAATGTATTTAGACTAACTATTTCCAAGAAAAACAAACGGACGTTCTGTGCAGGGTGCCGGTTTGGGAACTTTTGTAAGCGAAATGTCGTACCAAGCCCCCAGATCGAATTATCATATTTTCAGTTTGATTATCGTACAACCATGAGTTAAATCATATAGTCAGTAAAAGATTTAACTTCATTAAATTCAGCTTCCCACATATACAAATATTTCCACTTCTCACCAAAAATAGAATAATTTATATATCATATTACGACTCAAAAGTCCATTTTAAATTATCCCTCTCTTTCGCGGAAATTGACAGCGACATAGTTTTTGCATGTGCAATGATAGTTTTTGTGTGACTTTATAATGTAATTATATTTGTGAGTCAATTATCGTTTTTTCGTGTACGATTCTAAACCCATGTATGTATGGATAGTCAAATTGTCATACAAGTACGACAATACTACTTTGCAATATTTCGGAGGGGAAATGCCAAGCGTCGCAATATGAATAAATGTTTTTCAAAGAACCATCGTCTTAAGACTTATAATATATTATCATGCTCATTAATGTATTGGTACAGAATCAGTTTTGTATTCCAAATATTTCACAAAAAGTAAATCTTTGATAAACGAAGTATACGGATAGACCGTATATATGTTAGTGACTAAGCATTAGTCAGCGTTATTTTGACGAAGGCTTTGACTAACTTACGTTTGTGTGCACCCACTCCTGAAAATTTTTTCGTGATAGGATAGATCAGGGGTTCTAAAAAACTGGGTGCCGCGGCACCCTGGGGTGCCAGGGACAGCGCCTAGGGGTTGCCACAAGTTTGCCATGAATTTTGGCATAATGGCAATAGAATGTAATAGTACTCCTTGCGTAACCAAAATTTTCTTTGTTTTATCGCGTCGGTCGTCCAGTACCTGATCGGTTCTTGTCCCATTTTTGTCAGTGAGGCACTATACATCGAGCTGTACGTGTGTATCCTTGCTGCTTCTGATATTCTGCAGCTGTATTGAACTTGCAATGGATAAGTTTGTCATTAAAAAGAGAAAACATGGGGGATAGTGGTGAGGGTGAAGAAGGAAACGAAAGTAGAAGTACGATGAAAAAGATTTGGCCATTCCACAGCAAAAAATCAGCTTCCAAAAAAAGCAGGAAAAAATCGCTCCTTTTTGGATAATTATCTAGATTTGGGATTCTTTTGGTGTGGCGATGATTTTTAAATTTCCTACACCACTGTGTGTTATTGTGGTGATAAATTAGCTAATGAGGCGATGGTACCCAGCAAATTAAAGAGGCATTTATCTTTGAAACAGGGTCATCTTGCCAACAGCCTCGACCCTACTTTGAAGGACTTTTAAATGAGCAAAAACAACAGAGGGTGATGCTTTCAAAAAACAGTCACAGTTTCTGTAAAGCACAAGAGGCCAGCTACTTAGTTGCAGAGTTAGTCGCTAAAAGCATGAAACCTCATACAATAGCAGAGACACAAATTCTTCCGGTTGTAGTGCCATTGTAAAAAAATTTTTGGAAGTGAAGCAGAAAAACAAGTGAAAAAATTCCCGTCTCGGATATAGTACCATCAGCAGACGGATTCATGATATGTCAGCAGACATAGAGGAAACTGTATGTGCCTCTGTAAAGGAAGTGAAATGTTTGCACTTCAGGTAGATGAGTCCACAGATATTGGAGGTAAGGCTCAACTATGGGCTTTCATTCGCTACATTCATGATGTTAAAATAGTGGACCAGTTTTTCTGTTTTTAAGGAACTTGAGGAAACAACAACAGGCAATGATATTTCGCTACATTAAGTGAGTACATAAAATCAGTTGGTTTGTCCTGGCAATCTTGTGTAGGGATTTTACAGACGGGGCCCCTTTGCCATGATTGGCTCAATTAAAGGATTTGTGTCACTAGTGAAGAAAGAAAACAGCAGTGTCATAAAAACACATTGCTTTCTCCATCGTGAAGCGCTGGTTGCTAAGACAATTGGCAATGATTTGAAGTCTGTACTGGAGAAAGTTGAAAAAAAAAATGGTGAACTTTAAAGAGTCGGCCACTTAAGACTCGTCTGTTTGCTAAGCTGTGCGAAGAGGTTGAGGCAAAACATGTGAATCTTCTTCTACACACGGAGGTGAGAGGCTGTCAAGAGGGAAAGTATTGTCACGTGTGTATGAACTAAAGGGAAGGGAGATGCTTACTTTTTTCACCCTTGAAAAAAAACAAGAGGAATTCTGTGACTTACTGGCAGAGACACTTGGTCTGCCAAATTGTCTTATTGGTAGACGTTTTTTGAACATTTAAACAAGGTAAATTCCAGCATGCAAGGTAAATCAAAAAATATCTTATTTTTCCACTGATAAAATTAACACTCTGAGAGAAAAACTGGGGATTGGGGGTTTGGAAAGAGTAAAGAAAGGCAATTTGGATATGTTCCCACATGCTGCAGCAGCAACAAGCGGTAGACGTAGACTTCGTAGAGAGATCATTTCTATTATTTCTGAGCATCTTGAGAAACTGGAAAAGCAACTTCAGCACTATTTTCCAGACATATGCACTGAAAACTATGACGGGATAAGAAACCCATTTGTTGCACCAGTATCAACCCAATCTCAGCTTACCGGGGGCCTTACCCTCACGGAAGAGAGCAGTTAGGGGAAATGCGTAAATGATCTTTAACCTAAAAGTTTTTGCCATGCAGCTGCCTCTTGACGAATTCTGGGTTCAGATGAAGGCTAAGTATCCTCAAGTTGTAAAGAAAGCTCTGGTAATCCTTATCCGTTCTCTACATCTACCTGTGTGAGCTGGGATTTCTGTTCTAGCAAACATTAAAACGACAAGAGGCAAGATTGCAAACTCTTGAAAAAGAAATGAGAGTATGTTTGTCCACTATTCAACCCAACTTAAAAAGGATCTGTCAGTCACATCAAGCACATGTATCTCACAAATCAGGTTAGCTTTTGTTTGTTTTGCTTATTGACTATCAGTGATTTATCATGCCTTTTTCTTCTTTTTTTATGCTACTTTGCATTTATAACTTTTAAAAGTTAATCTAATTTTCTGAATCTAATTCCACTGATGGTTCTATGTTTGGGCATGTACTACAGTAGCCTACATCATATTGTAATTTTGGTTTGAGTACGGATAATAATTTTAAATAATTAATTAAAGAAATTCCAACAGGTACAATTTTATATCAGAAGTTAATTCATGTGAGGAGGGTGATGGTGAAAAAGGGGTGCCACAGAAAGGATTATATAAATCCAGGGTGCCATCACTGACAAAAGTTTGCGAACCTCTGGGATAGATGTACTGGACAAAACTTGTTGATACATAACTATCAAGCGATACCGCTTGGACCGAGAAGGGATTATATATGTGACAGACTAGTGGGAGATGTAATATAAAGCAACACTAAAAAAATACGGCGATCAGTGCATGACAAGTCACGAGTGTGTTATTATTACTCTTTAGGTATCAGTTTCCTCCTGCCTTGATATCATGTATCGTGATACAGATTGAAGGCATCCCCACCAAACTGTTGATGAAGAATGGTATCATGTTGAGAATAAAAGCGATTTAGAGTAGGCCACAAATAAATAAAAATTAAAAATTGAATAAGTCGTGATTTTATTAAGCCAGGGAAACAATATCCATATAACTCTATTTCTCTTTCCCCCTGCCGTAGTCTTGATAATTTTCTTATTTGTGTTTGATATCATCTGTTAATATACCAAACCCCAACCTCTAACCTAACTTAACAGTTTTTTTGTTTGGGAAAAAACTAGATTCTAGGTAGTATATGTATCAGCATTATTATTCAATTGCGCATGGGGAAGAAATTGGCTTAAAAGACCCCGAATGAAGAAATCTACACTATGAAACAGGGTTAGAAAATTTTCAGGCTCGAGATGACCTAAACCAAACGGTAAATATTCCGCAGGAGTTGGCGGTGTGTTGGCGGGTGGCCAAACCCCCCGGACAATCGCGCACCATCAAATTTGTTTTTTTAACCTAAATAACTCAACATAACCTAATCCAAATCTACCCTAAGCTAACATAACCTAAACCAAACCTTAACATAACCTAAATCTAACCTAACCTAACTCAGCAATTTGGTAATAAAGGACGATGACTTTGCGGTCGTTTTCAGACACCGACTATTTTTTCCTGGTCTTCAATAGGTGCATTTTTTAATGGGGATAGTTTTATTTTGCGCAAGCCCAAAATTAAAAAAAAAAAAAAATCATCACCGAATTTTATGGTACCCTTTCCATTAAAGCACTGTATCTCCATCAGAAAAAGCACTTAAAACTTGGCCGGGAGAAATTAGTCAGGGTTTATAGGTTTTAATGAAACCTAACCTAACCTTTTAGGTTTTTAAAGAAACCCAAACTAACCTGGAAAATCTTAAAAAACAGGTCTCCACGCTAAGCTGACACAAATGTTGGCTCTACGTATTATACTTACGTCTTTAAGACATCTGTTTTTTATTTTAATGAGTGCCGTCCTTACTTTGTTTTACATGGCCGATATTAAATTTCAGCGATCCATAATTTATATTATTTAGTTTTTGGTTGCGGGTCCCGGAAGATGCCAGTAGAAAAATGCTCGTAGCCGAAACGCCGTGTGACGAACGCGCATATTTTTGCCCACCACTACGGGCATCTTTTGGGAGCAAAATACCAAAAGATGCCGGAAAAAGTGTTTTGTGTGACACGGCCTTTTGGTTAGGTTAGGGCAGGTCAGGTTAGGTTAGGTTAGGTTAGGTTACGTTAGGTTAGGTTAGTGCACGCACAAGGGGGTCGAAGAGGGGTGCTAGGTAGGTCTGTAGAGTTTGTCATCTTTAGAATAGAGGCTCAATCTCCTATCTTCTTCTTATGGCCAAAAGCTTGGGAACATGGTGGAAACCTGGGTTTTTGGGTGGGGGAGCACACACATAAGGGAAAAATGGCCCCCCCCCCAAAAAAAAAAACCTTAAACTAGGGAAATTTTCCCAGTTTCATGGACTTTATCGGGGAAATATTTCCTTATATGTTTTGCTCCCCCCCAAAAGGAGCACACTCATAAGGGAAATATGACTCCCCACAAAAAAAAATCCCTAAACTAGGGAAAATTTCCTAGTACATAGACTTAATCGGGGTAATATTTCCCGATAAAGTTCATGAACTAGGGAATATCCCCAGTTTAGGGATTTTTTTGGGGGGGCCATATTTCCCTTATGTGTGTGCTCCCCCCCCCAAAAACTCCGGTTTCCCACCATGTCCCCAAGCTTGTTTGGGTATAAGAAGAAGATAGAGGGTGGAGCCTTTGTTCTTAAGATTTACCCCTAACCTTAACCACAAAGTATATCTAACCTAACATTTAGGGTTTTATTAAAACCTATAAGACTCTGACAAATCCTTTTCCCGGCCAAGTTTTAGTGCTTTTTCTGATGGAGATAGTGTTTTTAATGGAAATGGTACCATAATATTCGGTGGGTAATTTTTGTTTGTTTTTAAACTGGGCTTGCGCAAAAAAAAACTTATCTCCGGTAATAATGGGCGAGAGTTTCGCGGTCGTTTTCAGAGACACCGACAATTTTTCTTGGGCCTACAAAAGGGGCTTGCTCTAATGGAGATAGTTTTATTTTGCGCCAAAAAAAAAAAAAAAATGAAAAAAAAAAAGAAAACAAAATTAAAAATTAACCTAACCTTATAGGTTTTAATGAAACCTAACCTAACTGTAAGGGTTTTAATGAAACCTAACCTAACCATATAGGTTTTAATGAAAACCCAACCTAACCTAACCACAAAGTATACATTTTTTTAATCTTTTTTTTATGGGTTTGCGCAAAATAAAACTTCATTAGAACAAGGAACGGTAAAACTTTGGAAGAAGTCCTTCACCCCTATCTTTTTTTTCTTCCCCCTATAGCCCCAAAAAGCCTGGGGAACTGGCGGGAATACGGGGTTTTTGGGTGGGGAAGCAAATATAAGGATTTATGGCTCCCCAAAAAATCATCAAAGTCACTATATGTAAAATCTAACCTAACCTAACCTTAACCACAAAGTATAAACCTAACCTAACCTAACCTAACCTTAACCACAAAGTATACCTAACCTAACCTAACCTTAACCACAAAGTATACCTAACCTAACCTAACCTTAACCCCAAAGTATACCTAACCTAACCTAACCTAACCTTAACCACAAAGTTACCTAACCTAACCTAACCTTAACCCACAAAGTATACCTAACCTAACCTACCTTAACCACAAAGTATACCTAACCTAACCTAACCTTAACCACAAAGTATACTAACCTAACCTAAAACCCTTTAAACCCCAAAGTATACCTAACCGAACCTAAATTAACCTTAACCACAAAGTATACCCAACCTAACCTTAACCACAAAGTATACCTAACCTAACTAACCTAACCTTAACCACAAAGTAACCTAACCTAACCTAACCTTAACCACAAAGATACCTAACCAACCTAACCTTAACCACAAAGTATACCTAACCTAACCTAACCTAACCTTAACCACAAAGTATTCCTAACCTAACCTAACCTAACTGGACTTAGAATTTTTTGAGGCACCCTCAATTTCATAGCGGCCGTGTGGGGGTTTAACCAAGGCTGAGCGCACGCTGGAACCTTTACAGATTGAAGTACAATAAGCATACAATACAGTGCGGTAAATTCATTTCAGTCAAAGCCGGAAGGAGGAGCTCCAAAGTATTTCCCCAAGCACCTATTGTAGGCCAAAAAAAAATGTCGGTGTCTCTGAAAACGACCGCGCGAAACTCTCTTCCATTATAACCCTATCCCATTAGAAAAAGAACCTATTGTAGGCCAGGAAAAAATAGTCGGTGTTCTTTGAAAACACCGCGAAGTCCTCGTCCATTATAACCGGCAGTCCTTGACGTATCTCTTCGCCGATCATCTCGGCATGGAAAATTTCCCCCCGCAGGACATAGGACATTTTCCTTGCTTGAAAGAGCTGGCCAGGATGAAAGTCTTGTCCTGAAAAATATTATTTTTCTCGTCGATAGAGCGAAGACAATGTCAATGCTTGTGTCTTTTGAACGGAACGTTGCCCTATCTGGTACAATTATTCTTATAGATGAATTCATTCGTTGTTAGTCTTCAGCAATTATCATAGAAATATTAATCTTGTGTTTTTTGATATTTTTTATACCTTCTGATGACTCTTAGTAGTGATATTTCATGAAATCCAAAATTTGGGCTCTTGCTAAATGTAGCGCTCAGCCTTCGTCCTAAGCCGCCGTCTTAGGACGCGTCTTAGACTTTCCTCGAACCTTAGGACGCAGGGTTAGGACGAATCCTAGGACGAATCCTAAATCTTTATAAGTATGGGCCCAGGAGGCAGTACACACTCGCTATCATAGGCAGAGAGCAAGGAGTGATACACAAGAGATAGTAAAAAACAACAGGAATTAGTCCCCGATTGAAGACATTCCCCGGAATGATAGTGTCAGATTACGTCACTGGGGCCATGGATACTGCTGTTGCCCCGCCTCAGTGACGAGGAATCACGGCCACACACGGTGACGGATTTCACTCGGATGCGTGACGTCCCCTAATTTCTGTTTTTTTTTGTCACCTCCATACGGCGGGTAATGGAATTTTCAGAATTCCGTCTCATTGAATTCAAAGTGAGGAAGGCTCACAGCCGTCCAAATGAAGCGGAGCCTTACAAATATACGGTGCAAATAGCGCGCCATAAGACGGCGAAAAAGGGCCAGGCACTGGTGGTGATGACGCCGCTGCAGAAACAGGGTCTGACAGCTTACATTAAATTTTACAGGCCACTCGTTTGCCACATGTGGGTGAATCAGATTTCTATTGTTCCCAAGCCATGGTGAACAAAACAAAGCATGTGCGCGAGAGTCCTTCTCGGCTTTTGAAAAGCCTAAGGCGAACAGCCGAGAAATCTGGATTCGATAAAAAAATCAATCACGGTATTAAAGAAGCCAATCAC
>JACEEZ010009550.1:0-10317 GCA_016584305.1 Chionoecetes opilio | reverse complement strand
AGTTTTCTAGCCCCAGGTACATAAAAAATGGCATCTGAAAAAACGTTCATTTAAATTGAAAACCTCTATTTCAATTCCACTCTTAGTCTCTTTTCAAACATAAAAACATCACCTACTTTCTAACATTGTCTTTTTCTCTTTGCCTATTATAAGAAGGAAAAAATCTGACTTACGAGGAGGACGAGGGTGGAGGGCGAAAGGGCGGGAGGGGACGAGGGTGGAAGGCGGGGCGGGGAAGGAGGACGAGGGTGGAAGGGCGAGGACGAGGGTGATGGCTGAGGTGAAGGCGAGGGGACCGGCGGGGGAGGGTGAGGTGAAGGGCGAGGACGAGGGTGGAGGGTTGAAAAAGGGCGGAGGACGGGGACCAGGGTGAGGGACAAATAAAGGAAAGAATGAGGACGAGGATGAAAGTTTAATAATGCCATGAATGATTTACAGTAATGTTGCCTAACTGAACTCTAACCCTAGCTAAGAAAAATAAAGAAAAATAACGGAGAAATAAAGAAGAAAAAAAAAAAACACCCCCAATCAAAAGTACAAGAAATGAAAGTGAAAAAGAAAGAAAAAGTACAAAGAAAATAAAAACGAAAAATAAAGAAAAACCATCAAAATACAAAGAAAAAAAGAAAGTGAAAAAGAAAAAAAAAAAAGTACAAGAAAAATAACGAAAAAATAAAGAAAATCCATCAAAATACAAGGGAAAAAAAGGAAAGTAAAAAGAAAAAGAAAGTACAAAAGAAAAATAACGAGGAAAATAAAAAGAAAAAAAAAAAACCATCAAAGTACAACAAGAAATGAAAGTGAAAAGAAAAGAAAAAGTACAAAGAAAATATAACGAAAAAATAAAGAAAAAAAAAAACATCAAAAATACAAAGAAAAGAAGAAAAAAAAGTACAAAAGAAAAAATAACGAAAAAATAAAAGAAAAAGAAAAAAAACCCATCAAAGTGCAAAAAAGAAAGTGAAAAAAGAAAAAAGAAAAGTACAAAAAGAAAATAACGGAAAAAAAAAAAAAAAAAAAAAAACCATCAAAGCACAAAGAAAAAGAAAAGTGAGAAAAGGGAAAAGAAAAAGAAAAAAAGTACAAAGTAAATAAAATAAAAAAAAAAAAAAAAAAAGAAGAAAAAAAAAAAAAAAATTAACAAAAAAAAAAAAAAAGAAAGAAAAAAAAAAAAAAAAAAAAGAAAAAAAACAAAAAAAAAAAGAAAAAAAAATGAAAAAAAAAGAAAAAAAAAAAAAAAAAAAAAAAAAAAAAAAAAAAAAAAAAACATCAAATACCCAAAAAAAAAAAAAGGGAAAAAAAAAAAGAAAAAAAAGAAAAAAAAAAAAAAAAAAAAAAAAAAAAAAACCCTAAAAGCACAAAGAAAAAGAAAAAAGTGAAAAAAAAAAAAAAAAAAGTTTTCAAAAATTTAAAAAAGCGGGTTTTTTGGGGAAAAAAATTAAAATGTTAAAAAAATGAAAAAAAAGTTAGAGGAAAATAAAAAAAGAAAAAAAACCCTGAGGTAAAAAAGTGTAGCTTTTACCCTTTAAAAAGGGGTGGAGGCAAAAAAAGGTTTTTTTGGTTCCCGGCAAAAGGGGGGAAATCCCGGGGGGACTGTGGTTATGATGAAATGGGGGTCCCCCTTGCAGTAAGGGTAGGTGGGGTTTTGGGGGAAAAAAATAAAAACATTTTCTCAAGGCCTATTTTAGGCACTTTTTCATGTTTGTATTACCAGGTTTGAAGTTCCCCCCCCAAAAATCGGGGCTCCCAAGGGGACTCGGGGGAAAAAACCCCCAAAAAAACTCGGCTAGGTTGGATTTTCCAAAAAAAAACGGCAGGGAAAACACCCCAGGGAAAAAAAACCCGGGCGGGTTTGTTTTCCGGGGCGGGGCCGGGCCCCGGGGTGCCCCCACCCCCTAGGGGGGCCTTGGGTTTCCCCGGGGGATTTGGGTTTGTTGTTATTGGTTCAGTGGGTTGTTGTGGGGGTGTAGGGGGTTGTGTACCCCCTGTTTTTTTTTGTGTTTTCTTTACAGGTCTGTTTTGGTATTATGGGGTTTTCCCAAACGCCCGGAACAACTACTGGGGGTTTTTTTTTTTTTTGGGTTTTTCATGCTTTTTTTTTTTTTTTTTTTTTTTTTTTTCCCCCTTTTTAAATTTTTTTTACTTCTAAAAGTCGGAAAAAAATTTCCCTTACCGGCTGGGCGCTGGCCGGGGGGTTCCGGGGGTTTTGGGGAACTTTTTAAAAAAACCCGTATTGATAAATTGGTTTGTTTTGAGGGTTTGTTTTAAGGGACAAAGGAAAAATAATATTATTAAGGGCCTATTGAGCACTTTTTTTGTTTTGTATTTTTTTGATAAAAAAATTTTATATAGAGGTTATATTATTTTTTTTTTTTAAAAAAAAGGCGAAAAAATTTCCGGGAAAACCCCTTGGGGCTTAAACCCCAAATGAAAATTTGGATTTTTCCAGGGGGAAGGGAATACTACGGTTCTTCTAAAAAATTCCCCTGTATTTTTTTTTATAGTTAAAAAAAATTAATTATCAAAAAAAAAAAAAGGCAACATTTAAGGCATGGGGGGGGGGAACCTTAAGATAGGGGTGGAGTTTTTTTTTCTCGTTTAAAAATAATAGGACTATTTGTTTAAGGAAAAAAAAGGGTGTGCACCCCTATTTTTCCATTTTCTAACTTTTTAATTTTTTAAAAATCTGATTTTTTCTCATCAGATTTTTTGTTTTTTTATAGATTATGTTTATTCAAGCCAATGTTTTTTCTATAGTATCAATGTTTTTACACGGAGAATGTTTTTCCTTGCTTGGGAAAACAAGAGGGGTTGGGGTGTTTTAGGAAGGGGACAAAACCGAGGCGCAAAAAAAAAAATTTTGGGGCCCCAAAAATTCAAATGATGAAAAAGGGGTGAAAAAAAAGGAATTGGAAAAGGGGGAAATTATCGGGGGCCGGGCTCAAAAATCATAAAAAAAAAATATGGGGGGAAAAAATTTTTTTGATATTAAAAACCCCCTTGAGGGCCCAGAAAAGTAATTTCCATTTTTTTAAAATTTTGGGGGTACCCAAATGGGGGAAGTTTTTATTTTGGAATATATTTTGGGGAAAAAATTTTATAGGGTAGACCTGTTTTTGAAAACCTTGCGGGGGGCCCCCTTTAAATTTTTTTGGGGGTATTTTGTTACTTTTTCTAATCCTTTTGGCTCGAAAAAAAAAAACCCCCCAAATTTTTTTTTTTTTAAACAAAAGGAAAAAATTTGGGAAAAGGGGGAAAACGGGGGGGGGGAAAATGAGGAAAAGTGCATGGAGAATGTGCCTATTTAGTCAAAGGGGGGCTCCAGGGGTAAAACCGGGGGGGGTTGGGCGGGGAGGTGCCCCACTCACACAAAGGGGGTTTTCAAAGGGGAACGGTCCAAAGGGGGTTTTCCCGGGGAGGGTGGAGCAGCGCTATGTTTTTCCCCTTTTTTGGTTTCCCCGAGGGTTCCCAGCACCCACCCCCCCACCCCCCCCCCACACCTCGTTAGGGTTCGTCAGGGGGCCCCCTGCCCAATCGTGGGGGTCCCTGGGGGCCTGAGGGGGTGGGGGGGGCCCAAAGAGAAAAAAAAAATAAGGGGGCATAAAAAAAAAAAAAAAAAGGGAAAAAAACAAAAGGGGGGCATTTCAAACTAAGAAAAAAATTTAAGAAAAATTAGAAAAAAATTAAAAAAATTAGGGGAAAAAAAAAAGGGGGGAATTAGAAAACCCTAAGAAAAAATTAAAAAAAAAAAAGGGAAAAACAAAAGAACTAAGGGAAAAAAAAAAAAAAAAAATTAGAACATTTTAGAAAAAAAAAGGGGGGGCTTTTCAAGAAAAAACCGGCGAGGGGCCTAAAACCGTGGGGGTTTTTTCCTGTAAAATCCAAAACATAAAAAAAAAAAAAAAAACAAAAAAAAAAAATTTTCCTTTTAAAAAAGGGGAAGCAAACCCCATTCACTGTATAAAAACCACAAGGAAAAATTTTTTTTTACCCCCCTTACGTACCCTGAATGCTATGCAGACAAATATAATGCACATGAACTCCTCAAAATAACACAAAAATTGATCTCCATGGAAAACAATAACAGTATCTTCTTTGAGGTGTTGATTGATTGATTGATTTAATGCCTAAAAAGGTGAATGTGCCAGACATCAGAGGTCATATGGCACTATGGCAAAAGCATATAAAGGGGTCAGGGTTAAAGGAATAATAGTGAAAACGGATGAGGGAAGGGGAAAGAAACGGAATGTTTACAGCAGGATGGTTAGATCAGATGTAGGGATGTGGATTTGTTGAGGAAGCTAAAATGTTCACAGTTCCGAAATTAATGAACAAAACATATTGACTTATACTTATTTAATGATCATCCAATCATGAAAATTATGGGTGATTTTAATAAAGGGTGGGGAACCCACATGTCTATATTTTATTTTTATTTGATTCAGTACTTAAGTTGATTCCTGTTGTTGTTTTTTTCCTGCATGCCTTCGGGTGAGGAGAATAAAAAATGATTACTATTATAAGTCCTTGATACCTGGCTTTACCTGGGCAGGGACGCAGGGGGTGGAAGGGTTGCTGGGGGAGCAGGTGGTTGGTGGGGGTCAATGTTCCCCGGGCATCACCTCCACGGGACATGAACCCCTGCAACACACACAAACACACACCACACATTAAACATGGACCCTGCAAACACAACACAACCACACACATATTAACATAAAAAAAACCCTGCAACCACACACAAACACACACACATTAACATAAACCCTGCAACACACACACACCACACACGCATTAGCATAAAACCCTGCAACAAACACACACAAACCACACACACATTAACATGGAACCCTGCAAACACACACACACATTAACATGGACCCTGGCAACACACAAAACACACACACATTAAAAATAAAAACCCTGCAACACACACACACACATTAACATGACCCTGCAACAACACAAAACCACACACACTATTAACATAAACCCTGCAAACACACACACACACATTAACATGGACCCTGCAACAACCCACCAAAAAACAACCACACACATTAACATAAACCCTTTTCAAACCACCACACAACACACATTAACATAAACCTGCAACCACACCACACACACATTAAACATGGACCCTGCAACACACACAAAAACACACCACACATTAAAACATGGACCCTGCAACACACACACACATTAAACATGGACCCTGCAAAACACACACACATTAACATGGGGACCCTGCAAAACAACACACAAAACACACACGCATTAACATGAACCCTGCAACACACACAAACACACACGCATTAACATGAACCCTGCAAACACACAAAAACACACACACAATTACAGGAACCTGCAACACACACAAACACACACGCATTAAACATGAAAACCCTGCAACACACACAAAACACACAACGCATTAACATGAACCCTGCAACACACACAAACACACTGCTTAACATTGAACTGCAAAAAAACACACAAACCACACACACATTAACATGGACTGAGAACCAAAAAGATTGCCCACATAGCCTAAACTTCCGCAAGAGAAATCCTACTGATGTTTGATGTTATACTAACTCTTTTTTATTTCTATTTTTTTATTCTAACTTTATATTTTTTTTTACTTTTTTTGGCATAACAGACAATAAAGGTCAACCAGCTCACAGCAATCTGGGTCAGGAAGGTCATCCAGCTCGCCACACCGGTCTTCACCAGGCCCAGTCTGGCCTTTCTCTCCCTCGGTATTGTACACAGAGTTACCTGTAAAGGAAGACCGTATTACAAGTCATTCAAAAAGTTCAAATATAGTCTTAAATTGTTCTGTCTCCGTATTTTTTCCCATATGTCCTATTTGCCTGTAAGGTTTCCTCCTCTGACTAAAAAAAATAGCTATATGTGTAATTTATATCATACATAAACAACTACTTAAATGTTTCACCTTTCAGCCTTTATAAGGAGCATAACTTTTACCTTTCAGGCCTTTTTAAGGAGCATAACTTTTTACCTTTCAGCCTTTATAAGGAGCATAACTTTTACCTTTCAGCCTGTTATAAGGAGCATAAACTTTTTACCTTTCAAGCCTTTATAAGGAGCATAACTTTTTACCTTTCAGCCTTTATAAGGAGCATAACTTTCACCTTAAGCCTTTATAAGGAGCATAACATTTACCTTTCAGCCTTTTTATAAGGAGCATAACTTTACCTTCAGCCTTTATAAGGAGGGGCATAACTTTTACCTTCGGCCTTTATCAGGAGAGGGCATAACTGATCACCCAGGAAACCAACGGCCTCCTCCCTACCTGCTATGATGACGCGGCAGAGGGGACGCCAGCTCTGCCTGCTCCTCGGGACACCCAAGATACCCGGTGATGTAATCCACCATCAACTCCATGGGCAGCAGGTGATCCGTGGCTCGGCTCAGCTCCAAACCCGGACACCAGCAGCAGATACCTGGACCCCGGAGACCACACCTCATAAGAAACATAAGAACATAGGAAAAAATAAGGAAGCTACAAGAGGCTGCGAGACCTACACATGGTAGTTCCTGTTACTTAATACTACCTACATCCACCTTTCATACCCATCATGGAAATTATCTAGCCTCCTTTTAAAACCTCCCTATTGACTTCTGCACTAACTACCTGACGACTGAGTCCATTCCAATCATTCACCACCCTATTTGTGAACCAGTTTTACCCTATTTCCTTTTTTAAAGTCTACGCTTCAGCTCCCATTTACACTCTGCTCAGTGACTGCCCCCACCGGACACCAGCAGCAGATACCTGATCCGAAGACACCACATCTCAGCTCCTTTAGTTGGGATTTCTTTTAGCGAGGCAAAAATTCCATACTATCTTAAGGTCTTATGCTTAAAATGATGGCCTCTGTTTACCTGATAATATGGTTTAAACTATGATAAAAATACAACTGAAATTTAGAAGAGAAGCGTAGTATTCCCTTCCCTGGCATCAAATTTTCAGTCAGTAAGCAGCAAGGGGGCAGGATTTTTGCCTCGTTAAAAAAAAAAAGAGTAGACTACACTGCTCGGTAAAATGCAAAACATCTCAGCCTTTCACATGCCGCACAGTGACAGCAGAAAACTTCAAAAAACCTGTCCCTGCCCTGAATAATGACAGCAGGGGGCACTTCAACCTGTCATGCCCAGGTTGTCATGGTGCTGTCGACAGCAAACACACCTCAACCTGTCATGCCCTGAATAGTGACAGCAAGCACACCCCTCAACCTGTCATAACCCTGAATAGTGACAAGCGCACCCCTTTTAAAAAACCTGTTCTGATGCCCTTGAATAGTGACAGCAAGCACCCCTCAACCTGTCATACCCTGAATAGTGACAGCAGCACCCCTCAACCTGTCTGCCCGGAATAGTGACCCGCAGCCAAACCCCTCAACCTGTCATGGGCCCGAATAGTGAAGCAGCACCCCTCAACCTGTCCCTGCCCTGAATAGTGACAGCAGCCCCCCCCCCTCAAAACCCGTCATACCCTGAATAGTGGGCAGCAGACACCTTCAAACCCGTTCATTTCCCTGAATAATGACAGCAGACAAATTCAACCTGTCATGCCAGGTTGTCATGGTGGGTGTCGACAGCAGCACACCTCAACCTGTCATGCCCTGAATAGTGGACAGCAGCACCCCTCCAACCTGTCATTACCCTGAATAGTGAACAGCAGACACTTCAACCTGTCCATGCCAGGTTGTCATGGTGCTGTCGACAGCAGCCCCCTTTAAAACCTGTCATACCCTGAATAGTTGACAGCAGCAACCCCTCAAAACCCGTCATGCCCTGAATAGTGGGCAGCAAGCACCCCTCAACCTGTCATGCCCTGAATAGTTTGACAGCAGCACCCCTCAAAAACCCTTTTATACCCTGAATAGTGACAGCAGCACCCCTCAACCTGGGCATGCCCTGAATAGTGACAGCAGCACCCCCCCCTCAACCTGTCTGCCCTGAATAGTGACAGGGAGCACACTTCAACCTGTCATACCCTGAATAGGGGACAGCAGTCCCCCCTCAACCTGTCATGCCCCTAATAGTGGACACATGCAAAACCCCTCAAACCCTGTCGCCCTGAATAGTGACAGCAGACACCCTCAACCTGTCTAATAGCCACCTGAATAGTGACAGCAGCACCCCTCAGACCTGTCATGCCCTAATATGTGAACAGCAGCACAACTTTCCAACCTGTCATGCACCTGAATAGTGACACAGCACCCCTCAAGCCTTCATACCCTGAATAGTTGACACGAGCACACACTTCAACCTGTCATTGCCCTGAATTAGTGACAGACACGACACTTCAAACCTGTCATTGCCCTGAATAGTGACAGCAGCACCCCTCAAACCCGCTGTCATGTCCCTGAAATAGTGAACAGCAGCAACCCCTCAACCTGTCATGCCCTGAATAGTGACAGCAGCACCCCTCAACCTGTCATGCCCTGAATTAGTGACAGAGCAGCACCCCTCAACCTGTCACGCCCGAATAGTGACAGCAGCAACCCTCAACCTGTCATTGCCCTGAATAGTGACAGCAGCACACCCCAAACCTGTCATGCCCTGAATAGTGACAGCAGCACCCCTCAACCTGTCATGCCCTGAATAGTGACAGCAGCACCCCTCAACCTGTCATGCCCTGAATAGTGACAGCAGCACCCCTCAACCTGTCATGCCCTGAATAGTGACAGCAGCACCCCTCAACCTGTCATGCCCTGAAATAGTGACAGCAGCAACCCTCAAAACCTGTCATGCCCTGAATAGTGGACAGCAGCACCCCTCAACCTGTCATGCCCTGAATAGTGACAGCAGCCAAACCCTCAACCTGTCATGCCCTGAATAGTGACAGCAGCACCCCTCAACCTGTCATGCCCTGAATAGTGACAGCAGCACCCCTCAATCTGTCATGCCCTGAATAGTGACAGCAGCACCCCTCACACCCTTCACAATGACAGTGACACCCTTCACTCCATCACACTGCACGGTGACACCAGTGCATCTCCACCTTCTGTCACATTTCATACATGACATGATTCTTAGAGGTGCATATGCTGATCAGATTAATTTTGACATGATTCTTAGAGGTGCATATGCTGATCAGATTAATTTTGACATGATTCTTATGAGATGCATATGCTGATCAGATTAATTTTGACATGATTCTTAGAGATGCATATGCTGATCAGATTAATTTTGACATGATTCTTAAGAGGTGCATATGCTGATCAGATTAATTTTGACATGATTCTTAGAGGTGCATATGCTGATAAGATAAATTTTGACATGATTCTTAGAGGTGCATATGCTGATCAGATTAATTTTGACATGATTCTTAGAGGTGCATATGCTGATCAGATTAATTTTGACATGATTCTTAGAGGTGCATATGCTGATCAGATTAATTTTGACATGATTCTTAGAGGTGCATATGCTGATCAGATTAATTTTGACATGATTCTTAGAGGGTGCATATGCTGATCAGATAAATTTTGACATGATTCTAGAGGTGCATATGCTGACAGATTCATTTTTGACATGATTCTTAGAGGTGCATATGCTGATCAGATTAATTTTGACATGATTCTTAGAGATGCATATGCTGATCAGATTAATTTTTGACATGATCTTAAGAGATGCATATGCTGATCAGATTTAATTTTGACATTGATTCTTAGAGATGCATATGCTGATCAGATTAATTTTGACATGATTCTTAAGAGGTGTCATATGCTGATCAGATTAATTTTGACATGATTCTTAAGAGGTGCATATGCTGATCAGATTAATTTTGGACATGGATTCTTAGAGGATGCATATGCTGATAAGAATTAATTTTCTACAAAAACACATCCCTAAGTAGTAATGTGTGTTAAAACCTTTGCCCAGTGAGGATCAATACCTGTCTTGGCTTGGTCCTTGGCGCGCGGCCCCGGGTCAGGCCAAGCAGCAAAACAAGTGTCCTCAAAACCCCAAAACTATCTTTTCTCCTCTCTTCCGACGCCCTTCCCAAGAAATGGCCCCCACCAGCCTGCGGGTGACACGACACTTGAGTAAAACATTACCCCTTGAGTACCCAGAACGTAATTTCCAATTGTATTTTGGGTGCCAATAAGACGATTTTAGTGATTATAAGCAATGTTTTTATAGATATTGGACCTGCTTATATCCCTGTCCCACTAAACTTAATTGGGTATATTCAGTTACTTTTTGTAATTTTATGGCTAACAACATACATTTTTGATAGTAAAGGAAAGATCTGGGTGAAGGAGTTAATTACCCCAA
>JACEEZ010009549.1:0-12065 GCA_016584305.1 Chionoecetes opilio | reverse complement strand
GAACCGGGGGGGCCCCCCGGCCCCTTTGGGGAATAAGGGGGTGGGGGGGGGTTTCAACCGCGTCTTCGGTTGTTGATTTAAGCAAAAAGGGGGAAATGTGCTAGATATCAGAGGTCATAGGGTATACGTATCTTGGTGTTGTGCGACCTTGCAGGATCCAGCGGCTTGGATTAGATCAGTGATCAAAGAATTACAGGAAATTATTATAGCAAAATAGTGTAGAACAGAAAAAAAATGAAGTTTCTTATAAAAATAGATTCACATTTCAAAGGCCCAACTGTGAATGGAATGTTTGCTTTAAAATTCCATGCCCTGACTAGTTTTATTACAGGTAGAGAGACAAAAGGGGGTTTCGTTGGAGATGTTGGGGCAAGTGGACCGGGCCATTTGAGAGGGGCCGTGAAGGCCATGACGGAGGCGGCGGGGAGCAGCGCCGTCCACCCGAGCAGAGCGAGTCCCTCCTCCCCGGGGGCCATGGGCAAGGGGCCTCCTGTACATCAAGAGGCGTGAGGCGGAGGAGGTGCTGACCAAGAAGATTCAGTCCAGGTGTGGTGCTGAAGGTATCTGTAAGTGTGACTAAATAATGCTCAGTACGGGACTGTGTGGTGCTGGTAGCTGGAAAAGAGCTTTGGGAGCAGAAACTTAAACGGGTTGGAGAATGAGACGTATAGAATGAAAGTCTTATCTTGAATTTTGAGTGGGTACAACATTTATTGTATTGAGTCATCTGCTTTGTTTTACTGTGTAGATATCGCTTCCTTAAGTTGCCAAAAGTGATGACAAAACCTGTCAAAGTCTTGTTTTAATCATTAGTACATAACTATTTGCAGCAAGCTATTTTCTCTTCATTTTTTTTTGTAGCTGAAAGGGCCTTTCCAATTTTTTGAAAATCATCAAATAGGTCATAGATATATGCTAGAATTTAAACAAAATAGTTTCTTGCTATGAATTAAAGTAACTCTACTGTGGTCTCATTTAAACAGTAATGAGGTCTCATTATTGAACACAGGGACTAGTATGTTACTCCCAAACTTGGTTTTGTCGCAGTATCAATTCTGTCCAGTATAACGAAAATTAAAAAATAGAATATGTAAATAAAATTAAAATCTAAGAAAATAGTGAATAGGTACATAAATTTAAAACAAGTAGGTGTGAATTGCATAAAAAGACCCCTGCCTCGCCCCCCCAGCGGACACCGGCAGCCAGTACCTCACCTACATCAACGCCTACCTCACCTCACAGAAGATCCTAACGCCCGTGGACGTGTGTGTGGTGGGGGGCGAGTGTGGCTCCTGCAGCAGGGCGCCGACATCACCGGCGGCACCCTACTACTGTGTGCGACAGGTGGTATGAGGGAGGCACACACATGCGCACACACATAAAAATAATGAAAATAGAAATACACACAACTATAACATGGATTTCTGCAGTAAGAAGACCCACTAAAAGGAGATTCATATATGTATTTGTACTTTTTGCAAAATTAAAATTCACGTGATGTGAATAATGTGGAGTGAATGTTTGATAATAATGTGTATGTGGATGTATGACTGGTGTCCTAGCTTACTCCTTCCTCTCCACACACAGGTGACAGAGCTCCTCCAGACACTGCTGCTCATGTACCACTGTGGGACAGCTACTCGCAGGAAGATGAACGCTCCTCCGGCCGACACCGTGGACTACCGGGCGGCTGCTTCTGCCACCGCACGCTGGGCCTGGCCAGCGTGTGCTCCAACTGCCTGTCTGTCTACTGCAAGGCTGTGCCCTCGTACCACCTGCAATGTTATCTTCAGACGGACCGCCGCTTGTTCGCACGGGCAAGAAGAAAAAAATAGTGAGGTGGGCATGGGGATGTAGAGGGAAAGGCTAAGTTGTCGTAGAAACAGAGGGTCTATCGTCAGGAGAAGGATGAGGAGGGACTAGAAAATGGCTGGTACAAGGAGAGACCTGTCATTATTTTCGGTATACTCAGTATCTCTTGCTGTATTTTCCCAAGTCCATGCAGTGTTCATGGTAGGGAGGCAGTGATGCAGTGGTTGTAAATTTGGGTTTGTAAATCTCATAGCTAGAGTCAGGCTATTTATAGGATAGGAAGGATGAGAGTTATGATAATAAGTGTGTGTAATACTAGAGCGTATAGATTTTTTGTCCTAGGTGTCCCCCCGGGTCTTCTAAACCCAAGTTTTTTATCCCCTTGGGAAGGCTGCTTAGCCAAATCATGAGTTTTGCTGGGTGAGGATGAAAAGAGGGGGATGAACAGGGGACAGGGATCACACTGCCATTGTTAAAAAATAATACACAGCAGACAGGGCCCAAAAACCAAGGGAAACAAGTGGTTCCAACCAGGGTTTAGTGGGAATTTTTGGTCCTTGAAGGGGGGGCCCCCCAATCCGGGGTGTAGAAACCATCGGGCCAAAAAATTCTGGTTTTGTTTGGAATGGTTGGGTTTTTTTTTTTTTTTGGGTTTTTGGCCCATTTAACTTTTAAAAAAAAATTTTTGTCCCCCTTTTTTTATTTTTTCCTAAAGGGTTCTCTTATTTTTTCCCAAAAAAAAAAAAACAAAAAAAAATTTTGGGGTTTAAAAGGCACCCAAAAAGGGTTTTACAGGGCACGGGGGGAAAAAACATTTTAATTACGTTTGAGTAAAAAATGGAAGACGACCCCGAGCGGGTGGCTTATCAAAATAAAAGGGGCCCGTTTTTATAATTATTATTCGAAATAGCGAACAGAGTGGGACCCTTTGTATACAGCACGTTGGGAAATTAAAGTCCCCTGTTAAATAACAGTGTATGGGATTACCCCACAGAATGTTCACGGACCCCACGTCCACACAAAACCAAAATGTCAAAGTCTCCCGGGCTAGTAACAGCGGGGGGTAGCAGGGGTGGCAGGGTGGGCCCCCTAGCGTTAGAGTGTGGGTTTCCGTGAGGTGCCCGTTTCCTTTTTGGTGGGGGGTGAGGGCATGGCGTGACCCGTCATAGGGAAAAATATTTAAAAATGGAAAGATTTGTAGAAAAAGGTGGTGCATGAGAGGGACATAAGGGGTAAAAATGGCCCATAAAAGCCAAAAGGTGGGGATTTAGGGTTTTAGCCTTCCCAAATTGCAGGAGGGGGGAAAGAGGGGAAGTCCGGGTAATAGGGTTTTGATATTTTTCCAAACCCCGTATCTATGTCAGGTTATCTTAAGTTTAACCCCGACATGCCTTTGGGTTTTGGTGGGGGAAAACCCGCAGAGTCCTTTTTGCCCCAAAAATTACAAAATGAGAAAAGGTAGAGGGGAAAATTTTGGTGGAAAGAAGCTTGCGTAGTTTTCTTTATGGGAGGCTTTTAAATGGCCCTTTTCATTCAAAATTTCCCTAAAACAGAGTAGCAGGTGAATGAATTATTTTTTTTCTGTGTCTATTTTTGAAAAGCTTACTATTTTTTTGGTGGCCTCACAACACCCCACACACAACAGGTTCCCTAGTGTAGTAAAGGTTGAAATTTCCCCAAATCGGGAAACCCAAAGGGGCCCGGGAAAACCCAAACCGGGTAAGGTTTCCCCGGGTTTTCCAAAAAAAAAGGCAGAACACCCAAAACCCGCGTAGTTTCCCGGGGGGGGCCGCTGGGGGCCACCACCCTAGGCCCTTTGGGTTTTTCCCCCCGATTTTTTTGTTGTTTTGTTCAGTGGTGTTTTGACGTAAGTTTTGGACAAATGTTTATTTTGTGTATTCTAAGGGTTTTTATTGGGAGTATGGCCCCCCAAACGTCCAGGAAACCTGGACCGTATTTGAATCCAAAAAATAATTTTTTTGTGATTTTTTTTATGGGGGTTTCCCTGTTTTTTTCCCCTTTAAAATATCTACGTTCTAAAATCGGAAAAATCCCAGACTCGGCTCCCCGCGCGGGGCCGAGGTTTCCGAGTTTGGGAAACCCAAACCCGTAGTAGCACGTTCGGGTTACAACCCAGAAAATGCAGGGTTCGATCCCCCGGGGGGAAAGGAGGGAAAAATGGGCCCGGGCTCTTAAAACCCCCGGGCCCCCGTCCCCCAGCAGTGAATGGGGGCCCGGGGGTTAGGTGGGTTGTGCCCACCTCCCGGGGGTGGTTTGGGGGGCGGCACCGCGCTGGGGGAGCCTTTTTTCTGAATGCTGGCCAGAGGGGGGGTTTCTTTGATTTTAAGGCCCCTGGGTTGCTGCACAAGAGAATAAAAAATGGTTTAGGAATCTGCGCATTTTTGCCATGTTTCGTCTGGAAAAGGGTTTTTTTGTTTTATGCCGTTACGGGTTTTGAAAAAAGTAGTCGAGGATAAGGAGGCAGATTATTTTGAAAAGGTTTAGGACCAAAAGCAGGGGGCTTAAAACTCCCCGGGCGTGCATGGCCAGGGAGCCCAAGGTGGAGGGGGCTTGTAAATTTTATCTGTATTTAAAGGGTTTTACCTTTTTTTTTCCCTGTTACCAGTCATTACCAAGTATTCAAAAAAGAAAACAAACATGTAGATATTTTTACCATGGGGCTGAACAGAATACCTACTTGCCATGAGTTTTCATTTTCATAATATCATTGCAAAAAGCTGCCTTTTAAAAAGGCCCACTTAAGTTGTACTTAAAATAATGTCTATTTTATAAATAAATTTTTCATATAAAAAAAATATTTGGCAAACCTATGGATGTAAAAAAACCGACTGGGGGCCGGCCTTTTTTAACAAACACACTGAGCCCCCTGACGTCACCTCACATGCTGCAGCATCCCAAAGGTTTTTGGCATCGAGAAAAACCCGGGGTGAGGGTGGTGCGGTTTTGGGGGGGGGGAGTGCAGGTTGGGGGGGGCAGGGGGCCCAAACCAGCTTTCCTTTGTCTTGTGTTTGGTTGTTCCTGCATCATCCCCGACACGTGGTTTTCAACGCCATTTTTGGCTTCTAAAAGGGGCAGTAAGAAACTTTAGCTCTCTTTCTGAAGCCCCTGGTTTAGCCCCCCAAGGAAGGCCCAGGGGGAGGATGGCCGGGGCAGTGCAGTAGGTTTACACCCGGCGCAAACACCTCCCGCGGGTAGTGCCGGGGCAGCGGTCCGGCCCGGGCCCCTTTTCCCCAAGCCGTGGGTGTAGACCATGATGGGGGAAAGGGGGCCAAAGGGTGTAGGAGGCGGGGGATGGCGATGGTGAGATGACAAGGTTGCGTTTTCCCCCCTCCTGCCCCGGGGTCTGGGTGCTGACGGGGGACGGTTTACGCGGCCCGGGACCCGCCCCCACCAGGCTCCCCTTTAAGGGAAGATGAGGAGGGACACGGGACCCACCCAGGGACAAACAATTACCGGTCAGGGGTTTTCCCCCCAATTGGTTTTGGAATTTCATCTCCCGCCCTCTCCCGACAAACTCCTATGAAAAACATCCAAAGGGGGCCAAAAAAACCCTTAAACCGTTAATCGTTATTTTAAACAATTTTTTGTTTAAAGATTTAACTTAAATTTAAATTTTGGGAAAACATTTGGGACTAATTAACTTCTGTTACATTTTAAACCCCTTAAATCAAGTCCCCAAAACCCCAAAAAATTTTATAAAAACCCTTTAAAAGTTTTTTTAGTTTAATACAATTTTTGTGTTGCATTTAAAAGGTTTTTTTTTACCCTTTTTTGGTCTAAAAAACCTTTAAAAACCCTTTAAAAAAGGGCCCCAAAAAAAAAGAAATTTCCCCTTTTTTGGTTTTTTTAAAAAATTAAAACTATAAAATCCCCTTGTTAAAACTTTCCAACAAAAAAAAAAACAATAGTTTTTGGGGTTTTAAAGCCCCTTTAAAAAAAAAACCCTTAAAGGGTGATTTTTTGTTTTTGGGGGTTTTTCCCAAAGGGGTTTTGGTGGTTTTTGAGCAAAAAAAAAATTTTTTTTTTTTTTTTTTTAGAATAAAAATTTAAAGTTAAAAGTTTAAATTTATAAATTCCCTTACATTTTTAAAAAAAATTAACGGGTTAACGGTTATCGAAGTAAAATTTTTTTGGGTAAAAGGATTAACGGTTAACCCCAAATTAAAATTTTTTTTTAAAAGGCGCCCCCACGCATACATTTCCATGACAACTCCATGGGGCATCTCCCTCTCCCATTGCCGGGATATACATAAGAAAAATGCTGAAAGTACTGTATGTTTGGGGGGCACGAAAACCCTTTGGGCCATGCACACCACTATTTCCCAAAAAATATTTTGGGGGGAAAAAAAAAAATTTTTTTCATTACCATTTTATGGAGTGGCATACCCAGAAAATTTTAAAAGGGGGGGGCCAATTTTATATATATAAAAATATATATATTATATTATATATATATATAAAAAATTTATAAAATATATATATAATATATATATATTATATTATATAAAATAAATTAATATATAAATATCTATAAATATATATAGATATAATAAATAAAATTTAAAATATATATAAAAATAACCATAAAAAATAAAAAAATAATATATTATATATATAATATTTATATATTTAAAAAAATATATTATATTTTTAAATATATTATAATAAATATTAATAATTTTATAATATAAAATTTAAAAAAATATATTATATTAAAATAATATTATATATTTAATCAAATATTATATATTTATATAAATATATATAAATTTAAATTTAATATATATGTTTTATTATAATAATTTTTTTATATAAAAAATTATAAATTTATATAATATATTTTAATTTTTTTATATAATTTTATAAAATTTAAATTTTTTTTTTATTAAAAATAAAATATTTATTTATATAAAAATATATATTCTATATTAAAATAAATTTTTATATTTATAATTTTTTTATAAATTATTTTTTAAATTATATTTATTTATAATATATATATATTTTTATTTAAAAATATATTTTTTATATATTTATTAATAACAAATATTTATATTTATATAATATTATTATTAAAATTTTTAAATTTAAAAAATATAATATTTATATTAAAAAATATTAAAATATATTTATATTTATATAATAAAATATTTTAAAATTATATAATTTTATATATAATTTATATTTAATATTTTAAAATAAAAAATATTAAATTTATTTTAAAATAATATATATTTATATTTACATAATAATATATATAATTTTTATTTTATAAAATTAATATATTTATTTTAAACTATAATATATTTTATCCCCCTTTATATAATATTATATATTTAATAATCTTTTATATTTTATTTTTTAAAATAAAATTTAATTTAAATTTTTAAATAATTAATAAAATTTATATTAAATATTCTTAATTAAAAAAAATTATAAAAAATAAATTTAAATTTAATTTAAATTTTATTATAAAATATTTAAAATTTAAAATTATATAAAATTTTTTCATAATTAATTAATTTTATTTTAAATTTTAAAATTTCCAGAAAAAATTAATTTTTTTAATAAATTTTCTAATAATAAAATTTTTAATAATTAAAAATTAAATAATATTTAATATTTTATAATATTTAGACCCATAAAATTTTAAAAATTTTTTAAAAAAAATTAAAGATTATGGATTTAATAAATAATTAAAAAATAAATAAAATTTTTTATAAGTTATATTTTTATAAAAATTAAATTAAAAATATTATTATTTAAAAATAAGGATAAAATTAATAAAATTATATTATTTATATATAAAAATTTTAAAAAATAAAATATTTAATTTTTTTTAAAATATTTTTTAATTTTTTTTTTAATTAAAATATATTTTAAAAATTTTAATTTTTATATAAAAATTTCAAATATAAAAAATATTTAAATTTCTTATAAAAAATTTTAAAAAAAATTAATTTAATAAAATAATATATTTATTATAAAAAATATAAAAATATATATATATATATATTAAAAAATTAAAATTATAAAAATTTTAAAATTTTATTAATATATATAAATTTTAAAAATATAACCAATAATATATATCATTTTTAAAAATTAAAATAATATATAAATATATTATAAAAATATATATATATATATATATATATTTTATTAATATAAAATATATATTAATATATTATATATATATATTTATTATTATACAAATTTAATATAATAATTTTATATATATAATTATAATTATAAAAAATTGGCCCCACCCTTTCAATTTTGGGGGATGCCATGCATGAATTTTAAAGAAAAAAAAATTTTTTTTTTCCCCTCCAAATATCTTGGGGAAAAATAGTGGGTGCAGGCCCAGGGTGTGTTTTCCCCGGGCACATCCCGTATTTTTCTGCAGTTTTTTATTGATATCCAGCAATGGGAGATGGATGCATAGGAATGTCAGGAAGGATCAGGGTGGGGGCCGTTAAATTTAAAAAGTTAACTTTGTTAACCGTTAATTTATCCAAAAAATTTTCCGATAAACCTTAATCCGTTTTAATTTTTTTAAAAATTAATGGAAGTTATCAATAAACTGTTAACGTTTAAATTTTATTCTAGAAAAAAAAAAAAAAAAAACGTTTTTTTCTAAAACCACCTTTAAAAAAACTTTGAAAAAATGCCAAAAATTAAAATCAGCCTTTAAAGGGTTTTTTTTAAGGGGTTTAAACCAAAAAATAGTTTTTTTTTGCTTAGAGTTAAAAAAAAGGGAGATTTTTTAGTTTTAACTTTAAAAAAAAACCCAAAAAGGCAGATTTCATAGTTTTTGGGCCCCCTTTTTGGGTTTTAAAGGCTTGAGCCAGAAAAAAGGGGAAAAAAAACTTAAATGAAAAAACAATTTAGTATTTAAAATAAAAAAAAAAGTTTTCGGTTTTTATGAAATTTTGGGTTAGCGGATTTAGTTAACGGAAGTTAAAAAGTAACAGAAATTAATTAGTCGATAATGATTTCCAAAATTTAATTTAAATTAAATGTTAACGAAAATGATTAAATTAACGATTAACGGATTAACGGGTTTTGGGGCCCCTTTGGATGTATGTCATAGGAGATGTCATGGAGATGTCGGGAAGTTGTCATACAACTTGAATGGGGGCACATGACCCGGTAAGGGGTTTTGTCCTAGGTGGGGGCCGGTGCCCCTCATCTTCTTCAACGGGACCCCGGTGGTGGGCGTGGTGCAGGGCCGCGTCAACGTGCCCGCAGCACCCAGAGCCCGGGCGGGAGGGGGAAGAAACCTTGTCATCATCCCCCAACCCATCACGCCTCCCTACATCCTGCTACCTTCCCCATCATGGGTTCATAGGGCTTCGCGAAGGGCCGGCCGGCCCCTGCTCCGGCCAAAACCCCCAGGAGGGGCTGCGCGCGGTGGGAAAAAATATGCAGCTGACCGAGACTCCTCCACATCGCCTTCCCTTTTGGGGCTTTAACAGGGCTTTAGAAGAGAGCTCAAATCATATGCGCCTTTAGAAACCCGAAAAAAATGGCGTTGACAACACGTGCGAGGGGATGCAGAAAAGCCAACACAAAACAAAGAGCAAGCTGGAATTTTAATGTTCCCCCCAACTGCACCCACCACCCCAAACCCCACCACCCTCACACGGGTTTTCCGATGCCCGCAAACCCTTTATGCTGCAGCGGGAGGTGCGTTTTCAGGGGTCAGTGGCTGTTTTAACAGGCGCAGCAGCAGTCGTTTTACATACATAGGTTTGCCAAAATATTTTTTTATATGAACATTTTTTATAAAAAAAGAATTTTATTAAGTCAAAATTTAAATGAGGCCATTTTAAAAAAAGCAGCATTTGCAATGATATTTGAAAATGACAACTATAAGCAAGTAGGTATTCGTTCAGACCAGGTGAAATCTACTGAGTTATCTGTTGAATACTTTTGGGAAGATGGTAAAATGACAAAAAAAAAGGATAACCAGTTTCTGACCGATGATTTTAAAAATTACAAACACCATCCACCTTGGGCATACTCCTGGACCATGCACGTCTGGGAGCTTAAGACCCCGCTGTAAGTACTCAACATTTTCAAAAATAAATACTGCCTGCCATTATCTCTCGTACTACTTTTTTCTAAAACAGTAGACGTGCATACAACTAAAAACCCATTCCAGACAAAACCCATGGACATGATGCTGCCGTTTCCTCAACATTATTGGGATTCTCTTGTGCAGCAATCAGAGCCTTGAATCAAATGAAACCCCCACACTCTGGCCAGCATTCAGAAAGAGCTCCCCGCAGCGGCAGGTGCCAGCCCACCCACCAGCCGGAGGTGGGACACAAACCCACGGCAAAACCCCCGGGCACCCATTCACTGCGGGGTGGACAGGGGCTCGGGTTTTAAGAGACCGCCCATCTTTCTCCATCCGCCCGGGGATCGAACCCTGCATTTCTAGGTTGTGAACCGAACGTGCTACTACAGGTTGAAGTTCCCCAAAAACTCGGCAACTCGGGACCAGCGCTGAGCCGAGTCATGGAATTTTCCGACTTTTAGAACGTAGATATATTAAGGGGGAAAAAAACATGAAAACCACATGAAAAAAATACAGGAAAATATTATTTGGATTCTAATACGGTCAGGTGTTCCTGGACTTTTGGGAGCCATACTACCAATAACAGACTGTAGAAGTACACAAAATAACAGTGTACACAACCTACAGTCCACAACACACCTGAACAATAACAACAAAAAAATCGGCGGGAGAAACCCAAGGGCCTAGTGTGGTGGCACCCAGCGGCCGACCCGGCAACTACGCGGTTTTTTTGGGGTTCTGCCGTGTTTGGAAATCCGGAACCATAGCCGAGTTTTGGGTGTTGCCGAGTCTTGGGATGCCGAGTTTGGGAACTTCAACCTGTACTACACTACGGAGTCCTGTGTGTGTGTGTGTGTGTGTGAGGCGCACACAAGAAATAGTAAGCATTTCACAATAGACACACGTAAAGAAAATAATGTTCATTCAACTCTGCTACAATCATGTATTTGGATTTGAAATGATAAGAGCATATTTTTCAAGCTCTACCATGAAGCAAACTACGCAAGCTTCATTCACACCATATTTTCCCTCTACCATTTTCTCATTTTGTAATATTTTTGTGGGAGAAATGACTCTGCTGGTTCCCACCATAACCAAGGCATGTCTGGATACACTTAAGATATACACTTTACATAGACATACACTGTGGAAGAATATCAGAACCTTTACTCTGACTAATTCCTCTTTCCCTCTCCTGCTAATTGGAAGGCTGAAAACCCTCATACAGCCTGTTGGCATTATAGGCACAGGGTTTTTCCCTATATGTACACTCATGCACGCACCTTTTTCTACTAATCATTTCCATGTTTTAAGATTATCCCCATGACGTGTCACGCCCCTGCCACGTCACCTACCACCAGAGGACAGCACCTCACCGGGGACGGCCACACTCTAACGCTAGTGGGCCACCCTGACCACGCCTGCTACGCCCGCTGTTACTAGTCAGAGAGCTGTAGACAGTTGGTGTGTGTGGACGTGCGTCCGTGAACATTCTGTGTGGTGATACCCGACACTGTTATTTAACAGAGGACTTTAATTACAACGTGCTGTATACGAACGTTACAACTCTGTTCAGCTATTTCGAATAATAATTATAAAACACCTTGTATTTTGATAAGCCACCCGCTCGGGCTACGTCTTCCCTTCTTACTCAAACGTAAGTAAGACTCGTTTATGGACACGGGGGGGACCACCCAAAATATTTTCCTGTTTATGAGAGAAGGAAGCCAAAATCCCCTTTTGGTCTTTTTTTTTTTTTTGCCCATCCCATTAAGAAGCAGGGTTGAAGAGTTAAAATTAAAAAAGGGGGGACCCTTTGTGGGGAGGGGTCTTTACTTTATTTTGAAAATGGCTAGGGTGTAAACAGTAAGGGTTCCAATTTATCTTTAAAACAAAAAAAGTGGGGATTAGGTGCCGTTTTGAACTTGGTTGGAAAGCCGGGTTAACAAAGGCCCAAATTTACTCGGGGTTAGTATTAACACCACAATATTTTTTATAACTCTCATCCTTCTATCCAAAATACCGGACTTAGTTAAAAAGATTTTCCACCCAAAATTTTACACCATGCTCAGCTCCATACTGAACACTTTCTGGTTGGAGATCGCTTAAAGAACACTTGAAGCATACCCCCACAATAATGACA
>JACEEZ010009546.1:0-23977 GCA_016584305.1 Chionoecetes opilio | reverse complement strand
GGGCGGAAAAAAAAGGGGTTGAAGTGCATATTAATTCATGCATATTTTTCAGTCTCGTAAGGGGCATTTTTTTCCCGGGTTTTTTTACTGTTTTTTTTTTAATAATATTTAAAACAAACATTTACGAAGATTACGTATATCATATATACTGAAAAACCCAGTCTATATGACCGTATATATATATATGAATCCGACGGCCTCCGATTTCGCCTTTTGTGGACGGGCCGATATTCCGTGCGCAGTCCAGGTATCAGTGATACAGTCCTCATCGGGGAACATCATTGTTTTGGGCGATTCAATTGCTATTTTATGGCACTGTGAAGATGGTACGAGTTATGTTTTGGGTCCCATGGCCCCGGAAACCAGAAACACCAACAGTTCTCGTTTCTGAACTTTGCAAGGTCAGAAGGTTGAAAATTTGCAGTTTTGGTAAGAGCCCAGAGCTGCACCGCGGGACATGGTTTAGTAATCCGGAGGGGTAGCAAAGGAAATCGCCAATCCTCGTTAGCACTCGTGGAGGATCTCCAGAACTTCGGGTTTTTCCCGGAGGCTGAGTTTTTTGGGAAACAGATCACAGATTTGTTGTTGCTACATTTAGCTTCAGTCAAGCCCCAAAGGGAATTCAAGAGGTAACCTACTGTTTTCATCGAGAAACTAAAAGGACTTGACATGTGCTCAGAGTATGCGGGGGAAAAGTCTCGAATCATTTGATGGCTCGGTGCTCTCGGGGACCCGAAACTGTGGGATACCCAAAAGTAACCCCTTTCAGATGCCAAAGGGGGTATTGGGGAGGCCCCCAGGTAAGCGTGGTTTTTTCTCCCACGGAGGTGGAGAAAATCGAGGAGAGTCGCGCTGCCAGGGGGGCTGGGACCGGACCCCACAGGGCTCGTCACGCCGGACTAAAACCCCCTGGGGAAGACAAGGAGAGGTATGCGAGTCCCGCTGAGGAGTCGGGTCATTTAAAAGCAATGACCTCCGACCCGCCTACCGAGCCCTGAAGAAAATCCGTTCCAAGTCCCTTCTCGGGCAGGCTATTTAAACGCAGATGGGGGGCCTCGTGTGGACATGCATGGAAGATGGCCGTTGGGGGTGAGTATTTTGGGGGTTGTTCACGTGGACCCTAACTGAGAGGCCCCACACCCCGGGTTTCAGGCAGTGGATGCCGATCCTCCCCTTGACGAAACCCCCACCCTTCTTTCGAAGCAAAAGGCTGTAGAAAAATTGGGGGTGGAAAAGGGAGCTGGTGTTTGTAATATCAGTGCGAGCTCCTCAAAACTGGGGGTGAGGCCATGCCCCCGGGTTCATCTGCCCGACTGTCGTGTGGCAACGGTACCCTTTTCCCCCTGACTGGAAAAGGGGGGCTGGTCGTCCCTATCTGGAAAGGGAAAGGGGACCGTCAGGCTGCAAAAATTACCCCGGTTATTAAAAACAAAGAAAATAAAAAATAAAGGGAAACACAAGAGGCCGCGAGGGCCACACGTGGGATTTCCCGTCACCTACCCCCTACCTACACCACCCCTTATCCCCCCCCATGAACCTATCCAGCTCCCCTTTTTAAAACTCCCAATGACTCCGACTAACTACCCGTCTATGAGGGCCATTCCAATCATTTTACCCCCCTATTTGGAACCAGTTTTTTTTTCCCCATTTTTTTTCTAAACTACGCTTTTTTCCGCTTTAATCCGTTACTTCTTTTTCTACCCCGGTTTTAAAAACCCTAAAAACTTTCCACCTCTCCTTTATTTAAAACCCTTTACCCCTTAAAAAAATTCTATCGATCGCCCCTTACTCTGCGTCTTTCGAGAAGTGTAATTTTTTAAAAACTTAAAATCTTTTTATAAAAAAATTACACACCCTTGTATCTTTTGGTATCTTCTCTGATTTTTTTCTAACAACACTATATCCACCCTGAATATGGAGACAAAACTGAACTGATAGTCTAGGTGGGGGCCTACTAGAGCCAGAAAAGCTTTAGATAATTTCCGCCTTTACTTTTAACCCTTCGGGTAATGAACCCAAAATACTCTTTTAGCTCTATTTCTGGCCTCAATACATTGTTTCCTAGGTCGGGGGTTGGCTCACCCTCACTCAAGATTTTTTTCACCTTCTGATCTTTTCAGCGATACTTGCTTAGGGGTGTATCTTTTACCAGGTTTTTTCTCCAACATTCATAACGCACATTTTAATATTAAATTCCATCTCCTCGACTGCCCACTCTTTAATTTCAAAGCTCCCGCAATATTTTTACGAAACTGTGTCCAATAATCCTACCTAACTTAGTATCACAGCAAACTTGCTGAATCATGCTAATCCCACTATCCAAGTCGTTGAGAAAATCAAAAATAGTAATGGCCCCCAAAACAGCCCCTTTGTGGAACTCCAGTCACCAGTCCCATTCAGTTTTTGGGAAACCATTAAAATTGTAAACCCCTTTTTGCCCATTGTAGCCAAGCTCTGTCCCAAAGAAGAACCTTCCCCTTTACCATGAGCCCCAATTATTAAGAGGCTGGTGGACTTTGTCAAATGCCCTTTCTAAAAATCCCCATATTTTTATTTAATCCTTATATTATTCCTCTCATAAACTTTCCTATAAAAAATCAATAAATTGGTGGACCTGACCTCCCCCTTGGGGAATCCCTTTGGAATCATTGATCAACTTGAGGATTACACTGCTCAGCGACCAGCAAGGTGCTTGCCCATCTATTGCGACCGGTTCGCAGCCATTGGTGAAGCATCAGAGACCTCAGCAGTCTGGGTTCCGCCCGGTAATCAACAAACGGACCGTATCCTAGCGCTTTTGTGTCCCGGTGGAACGCCGACTGAGTTTCGACAGGGGGTGCTTTCAGCCTTTTGATCTCAAGAAGGCGTTTGACCAGTGATCGTGAGCACTTGGATCTTTTGCGATTCGAGGGGTTCCGCAAGGGCTATTGTTTGAAACTGGCTTTATTCTGGACTGAGGTGCGTGAAAGTTTGGGGAGGGTACCGGCTTCTTCCTGTGAATACAGGGGTGAGGCAAGGGTGCGTCCTTTCCCCCCCACTTTCAAGCTTGTAGGATGGGTATTTGGGCAAGGTTTTTTGATCAAATGTTTTGGACATCCGTCGGGAACACAAGATCACTGATCTTGTTTTTGCCCATGATGCAGTAATCTTTTCGAGTCGCTGGGGTCCTGTGATGGTCCGGGCGCTGCACAGGGGCAAACCTTTGGGGGCTTGGGTCCTGGTCAAGACCAAGGTCCCCGGTGTTTGGGGTTACAGACGAAGCAGTACAGTCTGTTCATGGTGTGGCGAGACTTTAGATCTTGGAAAGTTTTACATACCTTGGTAGCGCAGTCCCTAATGACGGGGGGTCACGTCAAGAAATCTTACGGCGGATTTGGGATAGCCCCCCGATTTATGGATCCTCAGCGGGTATTGGCGTTCGGTACCCGGCAGGAGGGAAAAAATCCGGGTCTTCAAATCGCTTTTGATCCCCGTCTTTCTCTATGGTTGTGAGAATGGACAATAAAAAGTGACTTGAAGAACGAATCAATGCCTTGGTAAAAAGTGCTTCGCAGAATATGGGGTATCGTGGAGATTACGTGTCAAACAGCGATTGCAACCCTGAGACGAACGGGGCCTATTCCCTCCCATGTCCCACGCCAATTTCGGCTATATGGGCTTGGCACGTTACCCAAAAACCAAACCCTTCTCATGGGGTTGTATCTGTAAGAGACAACCCGGCGGGGGGAGAAAGGGGGGCGCCCACAAGCTCGGGCGGGGCAGTTGATGTTTCTTGTCGAGAGTGTTGGGTAGGGAAAAAGGGCCCTGCAGGGGAACCGCGCGTGTGACCCCGGGAGTGGCGTGTAGGGTGGGCGAGGCACGCCCCCCCCGGGTTCCCCCCAATGTTTTGATATGTTACGGCATATCTAACCAAAGGCTCGCACCCAAAATCATAAAACTTTTACTGAATTTTTGGGGCGCACCCCCCTACTTTACCCTTTTCCCTTTGCAATGCCCAGTATTGTCAGTGTTTGATGCAAATATTTTTGTGAAAAGGGAGACAAGTTTTTTTTACGATTTTTTTTAAAGAAAATGAATGGTAAGCCAGTGGAGAGAGTGGAAGAGAGAGAGAGAGGATAGATAGAGAAAAAAAAAAAAGGAAGAGAGAAGGAGAGAGAGAGAGGAAGGGGAAGGAAAAGAGAGAGAGGAGAGGAGAAAAGAGAGAGAGAGAGAGAGGAGAAAGGCGAGTCACGAGGAGGTATAAATAAGGTTTGCGGCTTCACTTCAATCCACTCCCGCCCTCCACCCACAAAATGAAGGTGGGTGGTTGGTGTCTCCAAATCCAAAGAACAATGCAGATATCCACATTCTTTTTGTGTGAAACACCTTTTTTTTTTTAAATACTTAGGTTTACCCATTTTCTTCACTTTTTTATATCCCTTTTATGATCTAGTTTCCCTTTGTCTCCCGGGCCCCCCCCCACGGGTCCCCCGTCGCTCTGGGTGTGTGGTTTGGTGGGGAAAACTCTTGCCCTCCCCATGCAAGGCTCGGCCACCCCGCCCCTTCCCATAAGGGGTTTCCTCCGTCGTTTTCTTCAGATTATCTTTCTTGCCGAAAATTTCAAATAAAGGTTGACAACTAAGTTTGTCCCCAAGCCTTTTTGCCTTGCCGCCCCCTAACCACCCCTCCGCCACCCCCAGGAGGTGCCCCCGTACACCTACGACTATGCTCAAGGGACACCTTCGGCAACGACTTCGGCCCCCCAGGAGAGTCGGATGGCTACAACACCAAGGGCTCCTACTACGTGCAGTTTCCCCGACGGCCGCCGCGCACGGGCAACTAACTTAAAACGGGCGACTCTGGCTTGGGGGCAGAGGCACCTACAGGGGGGAGGCCAAGTACCCAGCCTCACAGCCCCAAAGCCTAAAAACCTGGCCAAATTTACGGTTAAAATATTTTCCCCCTTTGCCGGTTACCCCTCACTCTGGCGTTCCATACATGACAAATACGACGAATGTTTTTGCATTTATCTATGCTTTTCAATTGTAAATATTTTGTCATTTATAAATAATTACGTGAAACCCCAAAAACAAAGTTTCTTTCGCAAAGCCTTTAGTATTTGGGAAATCTACCCTCAGCCCGGTCCCCAAAAGCCTCGCGCATAAAGTATCAAGGTTGAGCGGGCGGGTAGGTCAGAGTTCCCACCGTAATAAACTATAGTCGCCCCTGCACTAAGTCGCCCGATGCCATATTTACAAATTTTAGCATCACTACTGATTTTTTGTGCCACTGAAGAGAACACAGTAGTTTTAAAAAATTTACGTTTAAACTACCCTGTTTCAGCGTTTTTTATGCTTTGTATTGCAAGTTTACGGTTTTAAAAAATTCACTACTGTTTTTTTTCGGGGACGACGACGGCGGGGGACCTCAGAACTAAACATAGCTGGGGACATTAGTTTGGCGCCATTGGTGATTTTTTGTAATTTGTTTTTACGCCATAATAGACCAGATGAAGCACAAAATGACAGATCCCAGATAGCCAATTTTAACTTTCCGGAAATCATGGGGTAGAAAGTAAGTATTAACGCCACCAACGCTGTACATCGAAAAAACGTTTCCATGGTGACTTTTTGTTTTCTACGGTAGGTCAGTAGGCTCGGGGTAAGGTTTCGGTATATCTAACCCGCGGCTGCACCAAAGTCAGTAAAACGTTTTTCTGAATTTTGGGGCGCACCCCCTACTTTTCCCCTTTTCCCATTAGCAATGCCCATGTATTGTGCAGGTTGAGGCAAATAATTTTTTGAAAGGGAGCACAACAAGTTTTTTTTTTTCGATTTTTTAAAGAAAATGAATTGAAAGCCAGTGGTAGAGAGAGAGAGAGAGGGGGAAAGAGAGAGAAGAGAGAGAGGGAGAAGAGGAGAGAGAAGGGGGAGAGAGAGAGGAAAAGGGGAGAGGAGAAGAGAGAGAAGAGAGAGGAGAGAGGAGAAAAAAAAAGAGAGAGGAGGGAGAGGGAGAGAAAAGGAAAAGAGAGAGAGAGAAGAGAGATAACTAAGGTTGTGTAAAGACCCGCAACCTACGAAATGTACCTTTTAAAGGGCCCGGCCACACACACACCGGCGCGGGTGCCCGGCCAAACGAAAAAGGGGCTTTCAGAGGGGGCCCGGGTTGTTTTTTGGGGGGGTGTTTTTCCCCCGGGGGGGCCTGTCGCAGCGGCCGTATGAAAATCGCCCGGCGCTTAAAAATTTCCGTGCAGCCCGCCTTGCCGGCGTGGTGTGGGTCCCCTTCCCGGGCGCGGCCCGCCCCTCGTTTTGGGCCCAGAAAATTTACAAAATTGAAACCAGTAATAATTTTTTTTTATGATAATTTTGGGTTTTAATATATCCCGTATTATATTATTATGACTTTATTATATTTTGGGTATTTTAAAATTTGGCTGCCCATGCGCCTCACCAACAAGTCATTTTCGGACAGCGGATTCTGTTGCCCACCACGGTGGCCCCGACGTGTACTGTTTTTTTTTCATGGGGGGGGGGCCGGTGTGTGTGTGGGCTCGCCCGGCCATTTTTTTGTGGGGCCGGACAGGCCGCCCCCGGTGTGGGGTCCCCGGTTTTACAGGAGGGGGTTGGTTTTTTTTTGGAACCCTTTTTTTGTAGAAATTTCGTAAACCACCAAAAAATTTTCGAAATTTTAAAAGGATTAAGTTTCCCCTATTTTTTTCCTCTTAACCCAAAATATAAAATTCCATAAAAAATTTTTAAATACCTAAAATTGAAAAAAAATTTCCAAAATATAAAAATATTTTCTCGGTAACCAAAATTATAATACCCATGAAAAAAATTCCATTTTTTTTTTTTTTTTTTAAAAAAATTTTAAAAATCCAAAAATATAGGGGATTTTACACATATAATATCAAAAAAGTAAAACAAGTTTCCTTAACACTATCCCCTTCAAAAGAAAAGAGGTTCCTTTTTCCCCCCTTTTTTTTATCCCATGGGGAAAAAGGGGCGTTTAAAAAATTTTAATTTGCGTTTCAATGGGGCAAGGCTAACCCTGTTTAAAGGAAAAGTAAACCCAAAATCCCCCTTTTCCCCACCTTCCTTTTTCCCTCTAGGGGCCCCAAGTTTTCCTTTAGAAGTCGTTTCCCCCTTACCCTTCTTTGGGTTGTCTTACTCACTCTCCTTCTCTTTTTCCCCCAAACCCGCCCCCCAAATCCTTCTCCCCCCAAAAAAAACTCCCTCTCTCTCCCCTTTTCCCCCTCTCTCTCTCCCCTCTTATTCCCCCTTCCCCCTCTCTCTCTCTCTCTCTCCCTCTCTCTCTCTCTCTTTCGGGGAAGTTGACAGCGAAAATTTTCTTTTTTTTTTTTGCGGTAACAATTTTTTTGACTAAAAATGCAATTATTTTTGGGGGAGTCAATTACGTATTTTCGTGACGATTCTAAAAAAGGGCCATGGGACACGAAACGATAGTAAAATTTAAATCGTACAAATCCCAATAATTTTTGTACAGTTCACAAACCCTGTACGGGAAAGGAAACCCCCGCTACACCCACGACTAAAAACCGTCGCGGACACCTTCGGCACGACTTGGGCCCGCCCGGGAGAGCCGGGTCCCTCCGACACCATGAAAACCCTATTACGTGCGGGGGCCCGACGGCCGCCTGCAGCACGTCAACTATATAGTAGGGTCAATGGCGACCTGGCTTTGGGGCCCCAAGGTCACCAAAAAGGGGGGGGCCCAGTACCCAGCCTACCCCCAAACTCAAGCAAAAAGGCCGTGTCACACGGAAAATTTTTCCAAACATCTTTTTGGATTTTGATACAAATTTAAAGGGACTGATTTTCGGCATCTTTTGGGTAGAAAAAGGGGAGCCCGCGCATGTCGTCCCTCTTTTTCAGTATTTGGCATCTTTTTTTACATATTGGAGCACCCGATGCCAGGGAAAGGGATTTTCTTTGCAACTAACTTTTTAGTGAAAAAAGAAAAATGACCAATCTTGTGTGGCAAGAGATGTTGTAGCATTCTATTGAAAATTTTTTGGGGAAAATTTGGGTGTTTTTGGGGGACACCTAAGACCCAACTTATAGCAAGAAAGTATTGCCCCTTCGTTTTTTTTTTTCAACCCAAAAAACTTCTACGGGACTTTTTTTGGCATATAATGGGGCCAAAACACCCCAAATTGAGGCCAAAAAACACCCGACGAATTTTTTTTGGGCGCGTTCTTTGTTTTTTTTGGGTCGCGGCCCCCCGGAAAATCCCAGTAAAGATGCTCGTACCCCAAAAACACCGGGGTGACAAAAACCCCGCATTTTTTGGCCCCAAAATAGGGGGAACAAAGGGGTAGCAAAATACTAAAAGTGCCGGAAATATCGCCGGTGGGGACAGGGCCCCTTAAAAACCCCCGCCCCAGCCTCTGCTCTGCCCCATCCCGCCTTTCCGATAAACCTTTCACCCTGTCTGTTTTTACACAACGAAAAAACGACACAAAGTTACTCTAAAATTTATTTTCATTCGCAGGTGAGTATTATGCAAAAAGCGGCGAAATGAACCGGGGAAACAAAGTTTTTGTAGTATTTTTGTCCCCCCGTCCGGGATAAAAAAAGGGAAAAAGGGGGGGGGAAAAACAAGCCCAACGTTCATCACGCAAGCAGAAGGGGAAAAGGAAAAAATGACCCCCGGTCCCCGGATGTACTGCTTTTGTCTTTTCCCCAACGCAGGAAGCTCAGGGTTATTAATCTAGCGGGAAAGGGAAAATTTTAAGGTGGCTTTTAAAAATGAAAAAAAGGCGTTTAAAAAGGGGAAACAGGAAAAAAACCTGAAAGTTTTGTGGCTTTTTAAAACATTGACGGTTATTTTTAAACGGGTGACTTTAACAAAACAGAAAAAAATTTTCCCAGATTGAGGCTTTTGGTGAATTGAAAATTTTTTCTTGTTAAGTTGAAAGTGGAGTGCGGCTTTGAGCTTTTTCTCGGGTGCGGCGGGAGAGGAAAAAATATAAGGGCAAACCAGTTTGGTGACCGGGAAAAAGTGAATGCTTTGGCTGTTGTGGGTGTGTGGGGGTGTGTGTGAGAGAGAGGAGAGAGAGGAAAAGAGGAGAGAGAGAGAGAGAGAGAGAGAAGAGAGAAGAGGAGAGAGGGGAGAGAAAAGAGCCCAAGAAGAAAAGGGGGGGGAAAAATATAAAAAAAAATTTTTTATATATAATATATTATATATATAGAGAGAGAGAGAGAGGGGAGAGAGAGAGAGAGAGAAGAAAGAGAGAGAGAGAGGGGAGAGAGAGAGAAAAGGGGGAAGAGAAGAGAGAGGGGAAGAGAAGAGAGAGAGAGAGAGAAAAAGAGAGGAGGGGAGAGGAGAGAGTTATACGGGCGGGAAAATTTTTCCTCTGAGCATTTTTCTCGTTAAAAGTGATAGAGTTCGCTTTTTATTATTTTTTTTAAAGATTTTTTCTCTTTGTCTTAGAGTGCCTTATTCTTTTTGGGAATCATTGTATGCCTTCGCCTTTGGCTTGTCTTTTTGCTGTATCACGTTTTTTGGGGTCTAAAAAACCCTTCTTCAGCAGCATGTAAAAAGATTTTTTCCCCTCAATTTGTCCTGGTTTCCTCAAGGAGGAGAGAGAGAAGAGAGAGAGGGAGGGGAAAATAAGAGAGAGAGAGAGAGGAAAAGAGAGAGGAGAGAGGAGAAGAGAGAGAGAGAGAGAGAGAGAGAGAGAGAGAGAGAGAGAGAAAAACTCATATAGACCGCACACACCACGGCAAAAACACATAAACAAAAAACAAACACAAACCACGTTTTAAATTTAAAGTTTTTTCCCTTTTAAATTTTTAGGCCCCGGAAGGGTTAAGGTAATTGGAATGGTTTAAACGAGAGGGGAGAGAGAGAGAGAAGAGAGAGAGAGAGAGAAAAGAGAGAAAGAGAGAAAAGAGAGAGAGAAGAGAGAAGGGGAAAAAAATAAAAAAATAGGACGTACAAAAGGCCTTTAGACCTACCGAGGTAGTTCCTTTACCCTCCCGGGGGGTTTATTCCTGTAAAGAGAGAGAGAGAAAGAAGAAAGGAGAAAATTTAATACAATAAAATTGAAAGGGTGTTATTGTGAGGGGCAGAAACGAAAACGAGAGTGTGGGGGGATGGAAGAGGAGTGAAGGAGAGGAGGAGAGTAACAGCTGGGGGTTTTGGGGACGGTTGGTAGGTAGTAGCCCTCAGGGAAGACCCCTCCGGGGGGGTACGGGTGAAAAGGATGAAGGAGATAAAGAGGAGGAGGAATACATGGGAAAATACATAGGAAGAACAGAAAAAAAAGGAACTTATTGGTATTAATGAGGGTATATGCTGAACAAACTACATACTTTTTTTCCCGAACTACATATAAGAGAAATTTTGAAGGGATCCCCAAGCCCCAAAGAGGAAAGGAACATGGGTTTGATAGTAAAAAATGAGGGGAAATTTTAATTTAGGGAACTAAAAAAACCAAAACGCAAATTCAATCAGGGGGGGTTTTAAATAATTAAAAAAGGGGGGGCGATACCCAAAAACCCATTTTTTTTCCAGTACGGGGGTTAGTTTGTTTTTAAATGTATTTATTGTTTTTCCCCGTGGAGTAGTGGGTAAAGAAACCAAAGTACGAATAGGGGGACCCCCTGGTTCGAACCCGGGGGCCAGGGCAATCGGCGGGCCAACTTCCCCCCTCCCCAGCTTTTTTCACCCATCTTTTGGGGTTTTGGGATGAAAAATGGGTACCTGGGGAAAAACCTTTGGGAAGGTAAATGTGGAAAACCCGGGATGTACACTGCTCCGGGGTCTTGGGGGTGGGGGGGTTGTCCCCCACCCGGGCCAAAAAGATTTATTTGGCGAGGAAAGGAGCACCGAGGCCACGCGAGCATAGCGTTTTGCCCTCACTTTTACTTAATTGTGCGGGCCCCCTTGACAACATTTTAGTTTTGGTAATTTTTTCCACCCCTTAAACCCCAATTTCTGATTTTTGACATTTTTGTTCTGACCATTCTTTTTTAAAACCGTTTTTTTCATTTTTCCCCACTTGAGGGGGAAAGTTTCGAATGGGTTTTTCCTCTCGGCTCCCCCAAACGAGGAGGAAAAAGGAGGAGGGGGAAAATTGAAGGGGAGGAGAGGAGGAATTGCTTAGTAAAAACCTCTTGTTTCCCCCGCAAAAACGCCTTAAAACACCCCTAGAACACATGGGCTGGGCCGCCCCCCAACAATATTTAAACTTGCCTCTATTAAAAAATTCCCCTTGTTTAAAATTTGTTTCAAAAAATCATTACTTTTACACTTGTTAGGTCAAAAACCAGGAAAAGGGTATATATAGTCAGGTAAAACCCAAGGACAGGTGTAAAAATAATTAACAATACGAAGGATGTAACACATTTTTCCCTCTGCTTACTTGTCCCAAATTTACATCTATAGTTTAAGAACTGGTAATTGGGGTTATAATATGTAGGAAATATTTTTATGTGTAATACAAAGATACATTATGGTAGTTTAAACCCCCTTTTTAAAATTTGTTTTTTGTATACAAAATCAGTGTTTAAAGAAGGTTAAAAACCCCACCTTTTTTACAGTACCCACCCGAGGTTTCAAACTTCACTTTGGAAAAGGGGCGCACAGATTTATTTGGAAATTCGGCCCGGCGCACACTATATATATATATATTAAAATATTATCTATATATATATAATTTTATATATTTTTATATATATATATAATATATATTTTATATTTTTATATATTATATATAATGAAGATATAAAACCCCGGGGGCGGGTAGAAAATCCCTTTTTGTTTTTTAGGTAGTTTTCGGCCCATACCTAAGGGGGATCATCAGCCTAAAATTGGATACAAAAATTTTTTTTTGGTTTAAAAAAGAAAATATACAAAATTAAAAAATGATTTAAAGCATTTAAAATGTTAACCTAAAATAAAATAAAAAAAATTTTTTATCCGGTTTTAAAGGGGTGATTATGGCCCTTTTGTTATTCCGAAAACCCTAAACCCAATAAAAAAAACAAGATTTTTCTACCCCGCTGGTTTTATCTTCATTATAAGATCCGCCTTTCCCTCATGGAGAAAGTATTTTTTTCTCTCTCTCCCCCTTGTTTTCCCCCCCCCTCCCCCTCTCTCGTTTTTTCTCCCCTCTTTTCCCCCTCTCTCCCCCTCTCCCCCCTCTCTCTCCCCCCCTCTCTCTCTCTCTCTCTCTCTCTTATTTTTTTTTTTTATATTTTTTTTATATAAAAATATTAAAATATATTATATTATTATATAAAAATTATATAATACAGGAATGGAAATAAAGGAAAAAAATGGCCTTTAAAAAACATACCTAAACGGGGACACATGGGGCCCGCCTGGGTTGCAACCCCTTTTATGTTAGGAGGGACCCGTTGGCAGACACACTCTCATTTCCTCTTTTAAAAGCCAAACAATTTAAATTTCCTTTTTTTAGTTTTTTTATTTGGAGGGCTGAAATCCCCGTTTTACACAATTAGGTTGAAAAAATTTCAAGGAGTTTTTTTCTGGGCCCTTTTTGGTATTGTGGGTGTTTGTTTTTCCCTTTTAAACCAGAAGCTTTCTAATGTCATATCCAGATATTGCAGTTTTAGGGGTTGCGGTCATTAAAGGATGTTGATTTGTTCCCCTTCTTCAAAATGCCTAAGTTGTTTCTTTCTCAAGGGCGTGGGAAAGAATGGATTTTTTCAGCCCGTCATTTAAATTTTTAACAATATATTTTGGAAATATTTTTCTATGTTCCTTCCCCAGGCTTTCAAAGGGGGTTTTCTTAATGATGGAAAAATGTCTTTTATATTTAGCTTAAACAGTCTTTTTAAAAACATGTCCCAAACTTTCCTTCATCCCCCCTTTTATTTCCAAAAGCCCCAATTTTTTTTTACCCAAAGGGTTTCATTTTGTAGAAGAAAGTTACCAAAATTTTTTTATTTTTTTTCCCTTTCATCTTGCCCCTTAACCTTGGGTTTAGATTTTCAAATATGTCGCCAAGTAGCCTGTTTTTTTTTTCACTCCAAATTTCTCAGCAAGTAATTCGCAGAAAATTTAAATTTTCCCCCTCAAGGGTAAAGAAAAGGGGCATTTTTCCCCTCTCAGTTCATGCACCCCCGGGGAAAAACTTTGCCTTTGATAACCACCGGACTTTGTGTGGAGGGGAAGACCTTCGTGGGGAGATCCCATTTTTTTTCACAAAGCCCCTGGAAAAAAAGTCTTTTGGGGTTTGGTCTGGGTTTTAAGAAAGTTTACCATTTTCCCAACATCATCAAAACAAACTTTTAAATTTTTGTCAGAGTGTTTTTTCAACAAGAAATTTACGGGGGAAAAAAACAAAGGGGAGTAAAAACAAATCTGGGGGGCTCCTTCTTTTTACTAAGAACAAAACCTTTTACCCATCCCACCATGGATGGACCCAAAACTGTGCAAATTCCCACACCCTAATTTCCCTAAAAAGTCCTTTTCCTTTTAAATATTCGGGCCACTGAAGAAAAATTTCCGTCCTTTGGGGGTTTCACCAATTCTTTTCAGCACAAAAAATGTTAAGTTATTTTTTTTTCAGCAACAAAGGATGAACCTAGTAAAAGGGGGTTTTCCCCAATGGGCTGTTGATTCATCCGCTTGTAAGCAACATTTTACCCTTCACGGAGTTCACACACACTTTTTTCAATATCCGGGCGACATTCCTTGATTCGTTTTAAAAATTATGTCGTCTGCGAGGGGAATTTTTTTTTACTTCCTTCTCAGCCCCCATCCCCCAAAAAAGTTTTCACCCAAAAGCAAAGCAAGTGGAAGGGAAAAGATCTGCAATTGAATTGGGGTTTTATTTGTTTTTGGGTGTTTTGCTCGGGGCCCTAAATAGCTTTCTTTTGTGCCCTTTTCTGCCACCTTCCCCCTTTTTCTCAAACCCAAAAACCCTTTTTTGTTTGTTATCTTTTAAGAGTCTTTTAAAATAATTAAGGCCCTTTTGAGAGGGGGACTATGTTTTTTTGTTAAATGTTTTCATTTTCATAGGGGTTTATAGATTTATTTTATAGCTCAAGGGCCCCAACAACAAAATTTTTGGGTTTGGGCCATTTTTTATCATCACAGAAAAATAATCCCAAGTCCAAGATAACTGCGTTATAAAAGGGGAAATGACTTATCTGCAGTTATTTTGTGGCCCGAGTCGGGCGTTTTGAAACCCGCTCCCGACCTGGATGGCAAAAATCACTTTCATCGCCTTCTCTTTTCCGCTTTACCCCGCACGGGCTACGGGCACTTTCAACTGTCACTTCACTTTTCCAGCACAAAAATTTTGTAGCCCATGCTCATTTTTAACTGTCCTTCCTTTCCCCTTTACTTTCCACACTAGGGTCTGGACGAAAAGGATCACTTTCAACAGTTTTTTTACTGTTACTTGCCCTTCCCCCCCCCCCCTTTGACAAAAATTTTCGTTTTTATTCATGATCAACGGGGACTTACCCCCTATTTCCTTCAGTAAAAAATTTTGCTTTTTAAAGAAAGGGGACTTTTTCCATTTTTGTTTGGGCCTCATTAAACCACAACACGATACTTTTCTGAGGCTCACGGCAAATGAAAACGGGAGGTGCCTACCCCCCGCTTTGCCTAAGTGTGTTTTCCAAATTATACAGTTTTTTTATCGATCGGGGTTTACGTAAACACGTCAAACAGTCAAAATTTCATTTTAAAACCCCAATGATTTTATGTATGCATCAGTTTTTATTTAAAATCCTTTTTTCCCTTTTTATGTCGCTAAAAACAAATTTACATGAACGGTGAAAAACTAGTAAGTTGGTAACTCGTAACACCCGCAGGCTTCCGGGGTCGACTGGGGGCAGACGTGTACAGAAATCGTTCAACCGGGATTGTGGGTGGAAACGGGAAATATTTTTTTAAAACATGAAAAAAACTTTTTTATTTAAATTTTCTATTTCTTTCCCTTTTTTTTCCCTCTACCCAAAATACTTAAATATTTTTAAAAAGGGGCCCTTTCATCTACCTGCCTAGTTACATATTAACTCTTTAATTTTTCGATTTTAAATCTTCAATATAAAAAAAAAAAACTGGCCGGACCTTTAAAGTTCAAAATGCCCTTTTCTATGAAAATTTTACGCGGGGCCCCCCGGGGGTTCCCAAAGGGCACAGTTTTTGAGAAACAACCCGACCCAAAACAGAACATAGTAGTTTATTGTGATGACCCGTGAACCCCGTAACAAAACGCTCTTCCCCTTTCCCCCTCTGAGGGCCCCTGGCACGGTCCACACCCCACAGGGGGTAATAGGTTCCCCGGTGTGGGATCTTTAAATGCTCTTTTTTAAACTTTTTTCCCTCGGTTAAAGGGTTATGGAAGGGAATCGTGTGTGTGTGTGTGTGTGTGTGTGTGGGGTTGTGTGTGTTGTGTGTGTGTGTTTTTGTGTGTGTGTGTGTTGTGTTGTCCCGTGTGGGGTGTGTGTGTGTGTGGCTTGTGTGTGTGTTTTGGGGTTTTGGGGTGTGTGTGTGTGTGTGTGTGTGGTGGTTTGTGGGGTGTGTTTATTCACCCCTGGTCTTGGCCACGAGAAATCGGACTCGCAACGCCTGTTTTTCCCCTTTCCCGGGGCGAGCTTGGAGCACAAATTTTACCCATTTTTTTTTAAAAGGTGGGCCTAACAACCACACACTCCCCTCCCCCCCTTTAAGGGGGACGTAACCGCCCGAATTTTTCAATAAAAATCCCTGGGAGCAAATGAGGATTCGAAAACGGCTACCCCAGACGGCAGGCTGAGCGCTTCCACTTGACCAAACGTGGTGGGGGGTGTGTGTGTGTTTGGGTTTTGTGTGAGGAAAGACTAAAAATTTTTTTTGATTTAATTATAAAAACTAAACTTTTTCCCAAATTTTTTTTCCAAAAAAGGAAATAGGGAATTTTGGGGTTTTAGCGAATGAACAAGAAAGGGAAAAAAAAGGGAAAAAAAAACTCATAAAAAGAGAACGCTTTCGGGAAAAAAGACGGGTGATGCAACAAAAACCCCTGGAAAAAGTAATGATGGAAACCAAAAAAAAAAATGAAAAATGGGGGAAAAATAAACAAAATTAAACAAAACATCTATCAATATTTATCAAAAGAGTCAAAAAAAAATTTTAAACCAGGCGATAAAAAAAATTGCAAAAATTTTATGCCAAAAAACTTTTCCAAAAATTTTAATAAATTTCACGAAGATTTCTTTAAAAGCAAGGAGCTTTTTGAAAAAGTTGTGAAAGTGGGGGTTTTGGGGAATAAACAGGTAGAAAACACACCACACACCCCCCACAAACCACCCACACACATACACACACACACACACACACACACCACAAAACACTCACCAAGGGGGAAAAAAAAAAAGGATGAATGTGTGTGAATGAAAAAAACCCCCAATATGTTTAGAAGCAGCTCTTTCACACCCCACTCAACACAAACACACACACACACAACCCCCACACACACACCCCACACACACACACACACACAATATGTGTGTGTTTTGTGTGTGGTGTTGTTTGTTTTTTATGTGAGTGTGTTTTTGTGTGTGTGTGTGGCGCGCGTGGGTGAACGAGTGCTTTCAAAAATTTTTGTTTTTTTGTTTTATCAGTATTTCCATTTTTATCCCAAAAACAAAGGGGGTTTTTTTTTATTATTACCATTATAGTTATTGGTATCATTTATAATCACCCTTATTATTTATAATTACCACTATTATCTTATTACATTGTTGTCTAATTCCTGGCTTAAAAGGTTACTTTTTTCTTAGTGTTTTTCGTTACCGAGTGAGTGAAAGAATGAGCGAATGAGTAAGTGAAAATATTTAGAGTGATTTAGGGGATAGTGCATTTCATCCAATATAATGAATGGGGTGAAACGGGCCCCAAATAATAGAAACCTTTTGTAGCGCTATTATCACCACCCCCGCCCCCAGAAAGGGGCCCTATTTCCACCCCCACCACAAAAATTAAATTCACCACAACCCCCACCTTTCCTTCCCCCAAAACCCCCAAGGGGTTTCATCACGGAAGCGGGTTTATGGAAAAGTGGGAATTGCTGTCGTTTTATGTGCTACATAAAGGCGTGAGAGAGAGGAGAGAGCAAGAGAGAGAGATGAGAGAAGAGAGAGAGAAAAGAGAGAAAAGGGGAGGGGAGAAGAGAGAAGAGAGAGAGAGAGAAAGGGAAAAGGGGAGGAGAGAGAGAGAGAGGAGAGAGAGAAGGAAAAGAAAAGAGAAGAGAGATAAGTGAGAAAAAGAGAGAGAGAGAAGAGAGTCACCTTAAATTTCCTTTATCATTATTTTTTTAGAATTTATTAATTTAAACGTGTTTCATAAAGCTAGCTATCGTGTTAGCAGCTGAGTTTGTTTCACACATCTATTTATCCTATTAATGAGCCATTTGTTGCCTATCTCTTACCTAAATGTAAATATATCAAGCTTAAATCCTGGGCATTTATACGTGTCACAACATATTCTTTAAATATAAGAACCTTATTCAAACACCCTTGTTGAACCCTTTCATCCATAGTTTATATACTTCAATCAGATAACCACTCGTACTCTACTTTTTCTTCTTCTAGGGATTGCAGTTTAAGTTGTCACTAAATGACATGTCATTAAATGTCACTCGATAAGTTTCTGACCACCTGAATAATTTTGTTCATCCTTCTATGCACTGAGTCCAGCTTATCTCTGTCAATTTTACAATACAGGCGCAAATATTACATATTTATTTAGGATGTGGCCTAACTAACGCTGAGTAAAGTCTCAGAAATATATCTGCACTTGTGTTACCTACGATCTTATTAATATAACCAAATAATGTGTTTGTTCTATTCCAAACACTATTCTCTGAGCCGGAGATCAGGACAGACTAGCACATCCAAGCATTATACTGCAATACATGTGTATATGCCCTCACTGCTCAGCGTATGGTTTACAAGTCGTTGTCTCTAGTTAAGTGAAGGGTACTGCACTTTGCTGATGAGTCATGCATTATGTTCAGTCCTCTTATAATATTCTTGCATCTTGGTCTGACCTGATTAATAGTCATGCATTGGTGTCGTCTGCAAATTCCCTAATTTTGTTACTTAACCTAGAATCCATGTCATTAATGTAAATACTAATAAGTAATGGTCCTAATAAAGAGCCCTGGGGATCCCCATTAATCACACTGCCCAGCAAAATTTCTTACCATTTATTTGCATTATTTTTCCCATGCAACTAAGCCACACCCAAATGCAATATAAACCGAACCATCTATTCCATGATCAGCAATCATATATGATAATCATTGATGGGTTGCCTCATTAGATGGTTTACTGAATGAAAATATATCGTAATTTTCGCGAACAAACGCCATATTACCCCCCCCCCAACCTCACATTAATAAAAGGCAAAAAATGTGTGAAACATAATTCATCCTTTATGAAGCAATGCTCAGAGTCGTTAATTAATTTATGCTTTTCTAAATGGTCGCAAATACTTTTATCTACATTAGACTACAGGGGCGAGATCTATGTTACCGTCAAGTCCGTCAGCCATAATGGACAAAATGGCGCATTTTAGACTTAACTCGTCAAAAACAGTCATAAACTATTATGGTCATCCATAAAGTGGTGATGGTGATGCTAGGTTCAGGTACACCCTGCGCCGCTTATGACCGACGCTCTGACTCCGACTCCGGGATAACTACAAAATAAGGCATTTCTGGTAATTTTGGATTTTACCATTATTCATGACACATCAAAATACATTAGAAAGAACACTTTTAACCTCGTACTCAATTACTGCTTGAAAGACCAATATACCAAGTTAGGTTAGCTTGGAAAGTTTACGCTTTGTTTACACAGAAGCTCTTCAACGGCAATACATTGCAGTGTCATTTCCCAAAATATATTATATTTTAATGGGTTGTACATACATCCCACAAAGTATATTATAAGAAGCAAACATTTTTAAAGTAGAAAAATATTATCAATTTTATAAGTAGAAAAATATTACCAAAACTGTATTTAACACAATATATTATAAGTTGATAATTTGCAAGCGCTATATTTTAGTGTCTGACTATGGACTCATTTGCTAGATTAGTGAGTTATGACCGACGACTTCTGACGCTCATCGTTAATCGGCTATATTCTATGTCCGATATCTGACTTAGCTATGGCCATTGGCCAACCATAAAAAAACTTATGATGGATATGGCACATAACATATTACCGATTAAAAAATAAATTAGATTGATTAATTAGACGGTTATTTACCATTAATATATAATATATAATATATATATATATAATATTATTATAAATAAATAATATAATATATATTATATATAATATATATAGATATATATATTTGTACTATATATATATATATATATGAGATAAATAAGAGATAAATATATAAATATATATATATAAATAGAGAGAGAGAGAGAGAGAGAGAGAGAGAGAGAGAGAGAGAGAGAGAGAGAGAGAGAGAGAGGAGAGAGAGAGAGAGAGAGAGGAGGAGAGAGAGAGAGAGAGAGAGAGGTTCTCAGGTGTTCATAATAATTAGATCATTTTAATATCTTTGCCCATTGTCTCTTTTATTGCATTAGTTTGTTTTTCTCCTCCCTTGATCACGCTCTGGACTTTTTATTAGGCCAAGGCTGTGTCGTTACTGTGTGTGTGGTGTGTGTGTGTGTGTTGTGTGTGTGTGTGTGTAAGTAAGTAGTAGTAAGTAAGTAAAAGTTTATTGCTAATAATAAGACAATGTTGTAATATATACAAATTCATAAACATTAAGCCACGGTCCGTCGAGCCGAAGCTCCATGACGGATATGTATGTTTACTGTATTGTTAGCGGGCGTGGAAACTTAAGACTAGCTAAATTTTTTTTGTCTAAATAAAGTTACATACATAGAAAAATGTATCCAAACTGAGGATAACTACATTCGATAATGACACGGGTAATAAATGGAATTACAATAGTACAGAATACAAAATAATTGTAATAATAATAATAAAAAATAATAAAAAAATAATAATAATAATAATGGTAATGATGATAATAATAAAAATAAAAAACATAAAAAAAAAAAATATAAATAATAATAATGATAAACTAAATAAAATTTGTTCTTATAGTAAAATAATAATTTCATATTTTTTTTAAAAAGTAAATACTTTTTAATTTTCTTTTTTATATCTAACTAAATTGGTATTGTAAGGAGAACTTTTTTATCAAGAGGAAATATCATTAAACAGTTTGGGACCAAACTGAAAACACTGTTTTTTAAATAATGTTCTAAATATTGGACAAAAAAGGGGTTAATATTATTACTTCTTGTATGGGAAACTTTTTCAACTAATTTAAATATTGGTTTTTGTCCTTGACTTTTAAAATTTTTAATAATAATGTAAAATATTTGTGAATAACAGGGAATTTTAAAATATTTGTTTCAGAGAATACTTTTGCTGTTGAATCAAATTTTTTTAAAGAAGAATATACACCGAATTTTTTTATTCTGTGCTATTGATACTTTACTTAAAAAAGAGGGCCATGTGCATGGCCCATATAGGAACACAATATATGAGGTGTGAGTAGCAAAGAGTATAATAAATGCTGATCATGCTTTTGTAGTTAGGTTATGGCGGACTCTGTATAGGATGCCAGTTATCTTAGAAAGTTTCAAACATGTTTGATCAATGTGATAGTTTGTGGTACTTCCAATTTAAGTTTTCATCAATCGTGACACCAAGAAATTTTACATGATTGACTTGTTTCTATAATTTCGCCATCTAATAATATTGGAGGGATGGAGTTTTTTACAGACCATTTTGAAATAGAATATAATTTGTTTTTGAAATGTTAGTTTTAATTTATTTGATTGAATCCATGAGTTTACGTTGTTAGCTCTGGCATTACATTTGTGTATAGTGAATCTAGATTTTTTTCCTTGAGAAAAGTGTTGTGTCATCAACACAAATCAGAAAAAAAAATTTTGTGCTAGCATTTACAATGTCATTAATATATATAAGAAAAAGAATCAGACCTAAAACAGAGCCTTGTGGTACACCTTTATATATGGATTCAAATGGAGAGTAAATCTGATTACAATATACACTCTGTTTTCTGTCACTGAGATAAATCTGAAATAATTTCAATGGTACACCTCTTATTCCTAAGTAAGGAATAAGGAATTTGTGAAGTAAAATTTTGTGATCTAAGTGCTTTTGATAAATCCATGAATACACCAATAACATATAGTTTTTCTTCCAAACATGTGTACACATTGTTGACAAACTAGTATTGCAGACTCAGTAGAATGCTGTGCTCTGAAGCCATGCTGGTGTTCAGTCAAAAGATTGCTTTATTCAAGGTAATTGATTAGGAGAGAGGAAATCATTTTTTTCAAAAATCTTATTAAATGCGGGAAGGAGGAAATGGGGCGATAATTATTTAAGTCACTTCTGTCACCTGACTTGAAAAAGGAATTACTTTTCCCTTTTTTTTAATTGGTCTGGAAAGATACTAGTTTTTAATGAAAGGTTTATTAAATAGGTCAGAGGATAGATATTAAAGATGAGGCGTGCTTTAGTATTTTGGGAGATATGTCATCATACCCAGGCGTATCTGATTTCAGCCCTGTTTGAGGACTTTTTCAACGTGAGTTTTTTTGGTAGGAGCCAAATACATTGAAAAACTTGGTGAATTTTTTGATTATTTTTTTAAAGTCAAATTCGTCTTCATTAATCGTGGAACTATTTATTAGAAATGTTCATAAAATTTCATGGATGTATCAGAGCAAGGTGGGTTTAATTAAAATAGTACATTTATTGTAACTGTCTGTTCTGCCCATCAAAGGGAAATTTTTTGTTTTCCACTGTCTTTTGGGGTTTCCTTGGTTTCCGAAATTGATTTTTGTAATACAGTTTTTTGCTGTTCGTAAAATTGAATACATTATTTCTATACTGTCTGTAAGTATCTCTATAGGTTAATGGCCATTTTCTAACTAGTCTTTCTAATCTGTGTTTTTTTTTGACTGGTTTTTTAGAGCTGGAGTGATAAAAGGGCTAATTTCACTCTTTTTATTCAAACGAATCCTTTTAATGGGAAAATGTTTTTGAATAATTTAAAAAAATTCATTGTAGAATAAATCATAAGCCTCTTAGAACATGTTGAGTTAAATACAAAATTCAATCGAAAAGAGCAAGATGACTGGTGAAAAGTTCCATTGAAACTGTAGTAATTAATCTTTTTTAAATAAGCCGAGGTTTTTGTTTTGTATGTTCAAGTTTAAATTGAGACAATGTAGGAAAATTATCAGAAATGTCTGTTTGAATTATATAGTTACCAATATTTTCCAAAATTCCAGCTGTGATGACCATATGTTTTTTTTTTTTTTTTTTTTTTTTTTTTTATAGCGCCTGTAGGCAGTGGTGACCCAGGGCTCGGATGGTAGGCTCTGGAGGTTCACTTGAGGGCTGTGAGGTTGGTCCTCGCCCGTTGGTGGCGCAGGCAGGGTTTCTTATAGTGCGCCTGTGAGGCTCATGCCGCCCCCTGTGTCCCCCGATGCACTCGCAGTCGAAGGTAGAGTTGATAGGCAGGGCATGTGGGTGTTTTTAGGCCACTCGACGTGCAGAAAGGTTTTGGGTTTCTTCGGGGATCGAATGGGTCACCGAGAAAGCCAGTCGGAGACTCTAACCGCTCCGCTACCGCCTCCCCTGTGGTCTATGGGGGTCTATGAGTGTTGTTGAAGTGTGGTAACTCGGGTTGGTTTGGTTATTAAAGGAAAAAAGCGAGAAAGAAGCATTAGATTGATGAATTCAAAGGGCATTGTTTGCATTACTTTTCAATAAATTCAATTGAAGTCTCCAAAAAATAAAATACCTTGATATTTTTATCATACACTGAAGAAAGAATGTCAGTCATTACCTTATGAAAACTATTGAAATTACCATTTTTGGAGGTCTATAAATGCACAAAAATAAATATTTTCCTAGTTTTAAATTGAAGTCTCAACACCTATGGATTCGATATGAGAGTCTGAAATGGTGAATTGATTTGCACAGATGAGTCATACACATTTGGGCACATAAATAGCAACACCACCACCGTGAATGTTTCTGAGGTTCGTTTTACATGTATAACCAGGAAGTTCATGCAGTGAGCAGAGGTTTAGGATCTAGCTAATTTCGTAAAGCCAAGAACATAATTTTGATATGAGTATTATGCATAATTGTATCCTTGAAATACTGAAGATTCTTTGGAATGGATTTGTATATTCATATTAAATAATGTAAAAGTGTTGTTACTGAGTGAAGAAATGTCATCAGGAAAAATATAATCAGACTTCGGAACATTAAATTAACCTATTTTTGTTGGTGAAAAATTTATTTGCATCTAAATCTTTGTTATAGTTGTCAAACATCTATAGCGAAAGGGGTTATATTCTAATTGCTGAAAAATATTTACGTTGCAAAGGTATACAGGAGTGTAAGAATAGCGTTATAGTGAGTAATACATCACTTAATGTTGCAAAAGTAATAAAATGCACAATGATTCCTTAATTACGTTGTGTGGTGTGTGGGTTGGGATGTGTGTGGGTGTGGTTTTGGTGTGTGTGGTGTGTGTTGTGGTGTGTGTGTGTGTGTGTGTGTGGTGTGTGGTTGAATCTATTGAAGGGATATCACGTCAAAAACATAACGTAATACACTAATTCACACAAACACGCACACACATGAATACACTACTCTACAACACACACACACACATCCACACAACACCACACACACATACACACAACACCTCCAACACACACACACTACCACACACACAATACACACACACAAAACACACACACATAAAAACCCCACACCCACAACACATACCCACACCGAGCCTATGTTACATACACAAACATATAGACAAATAAACAAGGAAACAAACATTTAGGATGGTTTGTATAACCCACGATTGGGATGCGGGAGGAATGGGAGATAAA
>JACEEZ010009545.1:104341-109341 GCA_016584305.1 Chionoecetes opilio | reverse complement strand
AGGAGGAGGAAAGGGGGAGGAGGAGGAGGAGGAGGAGGAGGGAGGTGGGAGGAAAGGGGGAGGAGGGTGGGTTTATGAGAAAGGGGAGGAGAGGGTGGTTGGTCTTAATGTTACATCTGGCAAGGTTTAGCGCGTGAGTTACCCAAAAGGGGTGGGTGTCTGCCAGCCACCCACGCCCATGGTCAGGGAGGTGGTGGGTGGGCGCTGACCTTACTCCATCAACTGGCAGAGGGATGGGCGGGGGTGGGAGTGGAAGGTGCAGAGCTACAGTGCAAGGGAGGGAAAGGACGGTGGGTTGAGATAGAATAAGGAGTCATAGCATTGGTGATAAGATAAGGCATTACTTGAAAGGGCAGGATGGAGGGAGGGACAGGTGGAGATACAGAGAAAGGAAGCAAGAGTGACTAAGTAAGGAAGGTATGGAAGGAAAAAAAAGTTGTTTGTGAATGAATGTATGGAACAGGAGAGGAACAGGTGAAGGAAGATAAGGAGAGAAGGAAGCAGGAGTGACTGAGTAAGGAAGGCAAAGATGTATTAAAGGAAAAGAAAATATGTTCGTGAATCAGTGGATGGAAATACAGTCAAACTCTTTTAAATTCAATCTAATTAGGGGGAGACCTGGGTTGAATTAGCCAAAAGTTGGAATCATCCGATGTTGGCCTCTAGCCCCTCCAATAAGAACTCACTCAAAAAAGCCAAAAGAGCACAGATGGTATTACTTGTACTCACCAAAACCAAACTGAAAAAAAACGAGATTTTCAAAACAAAATCAAGGCATACCCTTGCAACATTTCAATCATTTTTTGAAAAATAGATTTGCTTGAAAATTAGTTTCTATCAGTATTCGGGCATGCTGAACACGAATCTGAAGTCAATTTTTAGTTACAATGATTATAAGTCCTTATTTCAGCAAATTCACAATGACATGATACTTCCAGATATTCCTTAAAATCCACAAATTAGACAAAACTTTACTACAATGCATAAAAATTAGATAGGCATTGCTAGATTAATCATTACTTCAAATACAATGATCAGTATTAGTATTTTCAGTATTAACGGGCAGGGGTGATAAACCCCTGCCCAAGATGACTCAGTAGAGAGGAAAGTTTCCTGGAGAAAATTTGTCCGCGCTTCTAACGAACGCGTGGTGGTCGCCTGGGGCCGTTCTATAGCTCATTGAAAGCTCTCGTCGTGCTCCAGATGGAAAAAAATCGTAGTTTATTAGATTTCTCAATTCCAATATTTGAAAACGATCGTCAAAGTTTAGTACTGAGAGAAACCCATCTTGTTTGTGTGCGCACGCTTAGTTGTGCCTGAAACGTCGATCCAAGTGGTTGCTTCCCAGTTGTGGAGTCAGTGAGGTGTTGGCGGGCTGTCTAAGAGGATGGGGTGGATCACGGAATCTTCAACGCCATCTGGAACAACGCAGTGTTGGTCACCGGCGTCGTCTGTCCAATGCAATTGTTACAATTGAGCCAAATGGCTCGAACAAGTCAATGGAGCCCCCCCAAAGCGGTCGAGGCGAACCATCAAGATCGCCGCGCGCGTCCGACACGACACGGGTCCTAGAACACCGTTGAGTCGATCGCCGGCGTCGTCTTTAGGTCCAAAGCGGGTCAAAATGGAGCCCAAAGGGCTCTAAAGCGGTCGAGGTGGTGAGCGAAGCGAACCACCGAGACCGCCGCACGCGGCCGACACGACCACGGATCCTAGAACACCGCGGTGTCGGTCACCATTATGAATCGGGCGAGGGAACAAGACTGTCGCGTCGGAATGTCACATGTGTGTCAAGGAGAGAGAAAGCACCAACTAAAAGGACTTTGAACGATCAGATAAGAGCGCACACAATTGTGTACACTGTGAGGGGAGACGTGACCTAATCACTGGTGACCCCAGGAGTGAACAAATATCCGAACAAGTGGCAAGTGGCAAGTGGCGGTGGCGGAGCGGCGGGTGCTGGTGGACGAGGATGGGCGGCGTGGACTCACCAGCGCGTCGTCGGCCGCATGCGGCCGACACGACCACGGGTCCTAGTAATACTCGCAGTGTCGGTCAACATTAGGAATCGGGCGAGGGAACAAGACTGTCGTGTCGGAATGTCCCATGTTCTGGCAAGGAAAAGAGAAAGCAACCAACTAAAAAGTATTTTTGAACGATCAGATAAGAGCGCACATAATTGTAAACACTATACTTTGACGATCATTTTCGAATATTGAAATTGAGAAATCGAATAAACTACCGATTTTGTCCATCTGGAGCACGACGAGAGCTTTCGAATGAGCTATAGAACGGCCCAGGCGACCACCACAAGCGTTCGTTAGAAGCGCGGACAGATTTTCTCCAGGACACTTTCCTCACTCGGTTTCATAGGTAGTGCACACATTACATTTCACATTGAAAAGGAGAGAAACAAGTAGAAAATGCTTCAGGGTAGCCGTGAAGACATGAAAAAGGGAAGATGACTCCTGCGGGTGATATTTTGTAGAACAAGAAGTGGGCAAGAAGAAGGGCAACAAGGCTAGTGTGGACATGGGAAAGATTGCGAAAGAATAGAAACAAGGTGGCAAAGATGCCTTTGGATATGAGAAAGATTTGGAAAGAGAAAGAAACTAGGTGTCACTCAATATTTGTCCTACCACGAGGGGAGTCCATCTACGCCTTTTGGCATGGAGCAATCAAACCCTTGCCTTACAAATGGAGCCTCCCAGCTGATACTGTGTTGTAAGCATGGATTGGGGCAAGTGTTACTCAAGACACAGGAAGGAGACCGGAAGGAGACATAATGTGCACACTGGGAATAGAACTAGGCTAGGCATATGGGATCCGGTAACCTACGGCGCAGTAGTGTAAGACTGAGAGACTGGCCCGGGCCTTTCAACCCCTCACTTGGGATCGGGGTTGGGTACGTATCACACGTACCGTACTGAGGCCCGACAATTTCACGTAATTATTTGAGGTGACTTGATTCCGGTGTCTTTTCAATCGCAATAGTTTGCAAGGCTCTCGGATCAGTTGCAAGCACACCAAATACATCGTCAGTTGCACAAGCTAGTCCTAACACTTTCTATGAATGGAACAGGAGCGCAATGGAACTGCTACAAAACTGAAAAGCAGCCGTGACTTATAGCTGATGCGAGGGCCAATGTAACAGGGAAAATGCTGAAAATCGCGGGGGAATGCCAAAAGACGAAGATGACTCCACTCGTGATAGGACAAATGTTGAGTGACATCTAGTTTCTTTCCTTTCCAATCTTTCTCATGTCCAAAGGCATCATTGCCATTTTGTGTCTATTCTTTCGCAATCTTTCCCATGTCCACACTAGCCTTGTTTCCCTTCTTCTTGACACTTCTCGATCTACAAAACAACACCCGCATGAGTCATCTTCCCTTTGTCATGTCTTCAGGGCTAATCTGAAGCATTTACTACTTGTTATTATTATTAATCCCTATTTGAGCCACCCATGCGATTGTCAAAGGACTTATATAAACCTAGGAATACTATAGCAATCCTATGGCACTTCTAATTGCTTCCCATGACTCCTGTAGGATGCTTGAAGGAGCAAAGAGGCCCGTGAAGGACTCTGAAGAATTGTATACAAAGCGAAGGATACTTAAAAAATAGTTCTTCCTCCTTCCATTTCCTCTCCTCCCTTTCTTCTCCTCCTTCACCCTCCTCTCTTCCTCCTTGTCCCACCTATTCCTTCTCCCCCCCCTCCCCCTCCTTCTTCCTCTTCGTCCCTCCTTCCCCGCTCCCTTCCTCCTCCTCTCCCCNTATTTGTACCATATCTAGTACAACGGCATACACTTCCTATCGAAAATTTATTCCAGTTATACGATGGTAATATCTCCCAACAATGTACGTATTATTGTGATAAACTTTAATCGTCTACAAGACATCTACTTCCGCATTGTTTTGGAGGACGATATTTGTCCCAATAGTCAATTTACCGTTTAGCTTAATCTCTGCGTAGACTGCGTCATAATGATCTTTATTTACTTTATCGATTTCGATTGCTTGCAGATTATCTTTAATGTAAAGAATGACCCCTCCACCTGCTTTATGTGTATGACAATTTAGGAATGTCTTATAGCCTGGAATGGTTATTTCAGATAATAAATGTATATCTTTTGTGTTGACCCAACTCTCAGTGATACTAACGATATCTGGCGTTTCGGCAACAACGTATGCTAATCATTCGTTACGCTTTAAAATAATGCTTCTGGCATTTGTGTAGAGTAATTTAAGTTCCTTAATAGTTTTGGAAAACTTGCCTGAGGGTTTACCGGCAGGGTGTCTAAGGTCCACTGTAACAGAGCGCTTGATTAAGTTACTTTGATTAATATTTGCGGAAACGGAACGTGACCCTGCGTTGCTTTGGGGTAAGAAAGGGGTTAAGGTGGTGGAGGAGGAGGAGGAGGAGGAGGAGGAGGAGGAGGAGGAGGAGGAGGAGGAGGAGGAGGAGGAGGAGGATTTTATTACAAAGGATTACAAAGGAAACACAAGCAGCAACAGACCAATAGGTCCTTACAAGGCTGTTTGCTTTAACTACACTACACTAACTAGATTATAAGAGAGAAAGGATAGGAAAGTAGAAAGCTACTCCCCACCCACTCATCCCTCCAGCCGAAGCTGGCCGGAAATGTAGTGATACCATGCAATATAGAAAAACTGCATGGAATTTGTGAGGAAAGTTGAAATCTGTAATCTATGACTAACTACTACTAGTTTGTGGGGGTAGGTTTAAGGCTTGATAGATTGGTCATGTTATGTGTGTTTTGTAATGGTGGGTACACAGTTTGGAGGTTCAAGGGTGGTGCGGCAGCCTTGCCTGGCGCTTTCTTGGGAGGCAGCAGTCAATCAGGCCCCAGCTCCGTTCAATCCACTGCGGATTGTGTACTTTCCATGTAGGACGCCGTACACTTCAATGCCTCCTGCAGCAGTGACCCCTGGTACCTTAAATCCCGATGGTGGTCACTAACTGTCAGGGCCCTTACTG
>JACEEZ010009545.1:84341-99341 GCA_016584305.1 Chionoecetes opilio | reverse complement strand
GACGGTGGGTTGAGATAGAATAAGGAGTCATAGCATTGGTGATAAGATAAGGCATTACTTGAAGGGCAGGATGGAGGGAGGGACAGGTGGAGATACAGAGAAAAGGAAGCAAGAGTGACTAAGTAAGGAAGGTATGGAAGGAAAAAAAAGTTGTTTGTGAATGAATGTATGGAACAGGAGAGGAACAGGTGAAGGAAGATAAGGAGAGAAGGAAGCAGGAGTGACTGAGTAAGGAAGCAAAGATGTATTAAAGGAAAAGAAAATATGTTCGTGAATCAGTGGATGGAAATACAGTAAACTCTCTTAAATTCAATCTAATTAGGGGGAGACCTGGGTTGAATTAGCCAAAAGTTGGAATCATCCGATGGTTGCCTCTAGCCCCTCCAATAAGAACTCACTCAAAAAAGCCAAAAGAGCACAGATGGTATTACTTGTACTCACCAAAACCAAACTGAAAAAAACGAGATTTTCAAAACAAAATCAAGGCATACCCCTTGCAACATTTGCAATATTTTTTGAAAAATAGATTTGCTTGAAAATTAGTTTCTATCAGTATTCGGGCATGCTGAACACGAATCTGAAGTCAATTTTTAGTTACAATGATTATAAGTCCTTATTTCAGCAAATTCACAATGACATGATACTTCCAGATATTCCTTAAAATCCACAAATTAGACAAAACTTACTACAATGAATAAAAATTAGATAGGCATTGCTAGATTAATCATTACTTCAATACAATGATCAGTATTAGTATTTTCAGTATTAACGGGCAGGGGTGATAACCCCTGCCCAAGATGACTCAGTAGAGAGGAAAGTTTCCTGGAGAAAATTTGTCCGCGCTTCTAACGAACGCTGTGGTGGTCGCCTGGGGCCGTTCTATAGCTCATTCGAAAGCTCTCGTCGTGCTCCAGATGGAAAAAAATCGTAGTTTATTAGATTTCTCAATTCCAATATTTGAAAACGATCGTCAAAGTTTAGTACTGAGAGAAACCCATCTTGTTGTGTGCGCACGCTTAGTTGTGCCTGAAACGTCGATCCAAGTGGTTGCTTCCCAGTTGTGGAGTCAGTGAGGTGTTGCGGGCTGTCTAAGAGGATGGGGTGGATCACGGAATCTTCAACGCCATCTGGAACAACGCAGTGTTGGTCACCGGCGTCGTCTGTCCAATGCAATTGTTACAATTGTGCCCAAATGGCTCGAACAAGTCAATGGAGCCCGCCAAAGCGGTCGAGGCGAACCATCAAGATCGCCGCGCGCGTCCGACACGACCATGGGTCCTAGAACACCGTTGAGTCGATCGCCGGCGTCGTCTTTAGGTCCAAAGCGGGTCAAAATGGAGCCCAAAGGGCTCTAAAGCGGTCGAGGTGGTGAGCGAAGCGAACCACCGAGACCGCCGCACGCGGCCGACACGACCACGGATCCTAGAACACCGCGGTGTCGGTCACCATTATGAATCGGGCGAGGGAACAAGACTGTCGCGTCGGAATGTCACATGTGTGGTCTAGGAGAAGAGAAAGCAGCCAACTAAAAAGGACTTTTGAACGATCAGATAAGAGCGCACACAATTGTGTACACTGTGAGGGGAGACGTGACCTAATCACTGGTGACCCCCAGGAGTGAACAAATATCCGAACAAGTGGCAAGTGGCAAGTGGCGGCGGCGGAGCGGCGGGTGCTGGTGGACGAGGATGGGCGGCGTGGACTCACCAGCGCGTCGTCGGCCGCATGCGGCCGACACGACCACGGGTCCTAGAATATCGCAGTGTCGGTCAACATTAGGAATCGGGCGAGGGAACAAGACTGTCGTGTCGGAATGTCCCATGTTCTGGCAAGGAAAAGAGAAAGCAACCAACTAAAAAGTATTTTTGAACGATCAGATAAGAGCGCACATAATTGTAAACACTATACTTTGACGATCATTTTCGAATATTGAAATTGAGAAATCGAATAAACTACGATTTTGTCCATCTGGAGCACGACGAGAGCTTTCGAATGAGCTATAGAACGGCCCCAGGCGACCACCACAGCGTTCGTTAGAAGCGCGGACAGATTTTCTCCAGGACACTTTCCTCACTCGGTTTCATAGGTAGTGCACACATTACATTTCACATTGAAAAGGAGAGAAACAAGTAGAAAATGCTTCAGGGTAGCCGTGAAGACATGAAAAAGGGAAGATGACTCCTGCGGGTGATATTTTGTAGAACAAGAAGTGGCAAGAAGAAGGGCAACAAGGCTAGTGTGGACATGGGAAAGATTGCGAAAGAATAGAAACAAGGTGGCAAAGATGCCTTTGGATATGAGAAAGATTTGGAAAGAAAGAAACTAGGTGTCACTCAATATTTGTCCTACCACGAGGGGAGTCATCTACGCCTTTTGGCATGGAGCAATCAACCCTTGCCTTACAAATGGAAGCCTCCCAGCTGATACTGTGTTGTAAGCATGGATTGGGGCAAGTGTTACTCAAGACACAGGAAGGAGACCGGAAGGAGACATAATGTGCACACTGGGAATAGAACTAGGCTAGGCATATGGGATCCGGTAACCTACGGCGCAGTAGTGTAAGACTGAGAGACTGGCCCGGGCCTTTCAACCCCTCACTTGGGATCGGGGTTGGGTACGTATCACACGTACCGTACTGAGGCCCGACAATTTCACGTAATTATTTGAGGTGACTTGATTCCGGTGTCTTTTCAATCGCAATAGTTTGCAAGGCTCTCGGATCAGTTGCAAGCACACCAAATACATCGTCAGTTGCACAAGCTAGTCCTAACACTTTCTATGAATGGAACAGGAGCGCAATGGAACTGCTACAAAACTGAAAAGCAGCCGTGACTTATAGCTGATGCGAGGGCCAATGTAACAGGGAAAATGCTGAAAATCGCGGGGAATGCCAAAAGACGAAGATACTCCACTCGGATAGACAAATGTTGAGTGACATCTAGTTTCTTTCCTTTCCAATCTTTCTCATGTCCAAGGCATCATTGCCATTTTGTGTCTATTCTTTCGCATTTTTCCCATGCCACACTACCTTGTTTCCCTTCTTCTTGACACTTCTCGATCTACAAAACAACACCCGCATGAGTCATCTTCCCTTTGTCATGTCTTCAGGCTAATCTGAAGCATTTACTCTTTGTTATTATTATTAATCCCTATTTGAGCCACCATGCAAATTGTCAAAGGACTTATATAAACCTAGGAATACATAGCAATCCTATGGCACTTCTAATTGCTTCCCATGACTCCTGTAGGATGCTTGAAGGAGCAAAGAGGCCCGTGAAGGACTCTGAAGAATTGTATACAAAGCGAAGGATACTTAAAAAATAGTTCTTCCTCCTTCCATTTCCTCTCCTCCCTTTCTTCTCCTCCTTCCACCTCCTCCTCTCTTCCCTTCCTTGTCCCACCTACTTCCTTCTCCCCCCCTCCCCCTCCTTCTTCCTCTTCGTCCCTCCTTCCCCTCTCCCCCTTCCTCCTCCTCTCCCCTTCTTCCTCCTCCACCTCTCGCCTTCTTCCTCCTCCCCCTCTCGCCTTCTTCCTCCGCCTATCGAATTTATACGATAATTTTAAATAATCATATATCAGATCACGCTAGGCAGCCGCGGCACGCACCACATGGGAGAGGACGGACTCCCACTAGTAAGGCTAAGGATAATTAAAACTTGCTTGAATTATAGAAAGTTATTGAAAAATTTGTACTGACCTGAAACAGGTCGAATTATCCGAAGTTTGAATTATACGGATTCGATTTAGAGAGGGTTTACTGTAAATTGTAGACGTATGGTATACAACTTACAACAAACACCAGAGTTTTTTGGATGCAGGAAGGGAGAAGGAAGCAGGAGTGACTGAGTAAGGAAGGTATTGCAGGAAAAAAGTAATGTTCGTGAAGTAAATATGTTCGAAAAGTAAATATATTAGTGAATGAGTGGATGGAAGTAGACATATAGTATACAAGTTACAACAAACACCAGAGTTTTTTTGGTTTCAACGTGGCAAGTAACGAGGAGAATTGGGACACACATAAAATAAAGCAAAAAAGAAGTTAAGAAAGATAAAGCAGGAAAGATGTATTGAAGGAAAAAAGTTATGTTTGTGAATGAGTGGATAGCAATGGACGTCTGGTATACAACTTACAACAAACACGAGAGTTTTTTGGCTGCAGGAAGAGATAAGGAAGCAGGTGTGTGTGAGTAAGAAAGGTGCAGGAAAGAGTTATGTTTGAAAAGTAAATATGTTTGTGAATGAGTGGATGGAAGCGGACGTCTGGTATACAACTTACAACAAACACCAGATTTTTTTTGGATGCAACATGGCAAGTAACGAGGAGAATTAGGATAAACAGAAAAGAAAACAAAAAAGAAGCTATGATGTAGTGAAGGAAAAATAAATATGTTAGTGAATGAGTTGATGGAAGTAGACGTCTGGTATACAACTTACAACAAACACCAGAGTTTTTTTGGCTTCAACGTGGCAAGGAAACGAGGAAAGTTAAGATATACAGAGAAGTGTGATGTGAGAGATGGGAGATGGAAGCCGATAGCCGAAACCCCTTCAGCCCTTATCTCTTTATTCCTGATAACGCCCGCGCCACGTCCTCATACATTACTGTGCTTGACGCGCCGACTGATGAATGGCGCGGAAAAAAAAGTTGAGAAAGAAAGAAGGAAATAAGGAAAGAAGAGAGAGAGACACCGACAAGCAGAGGTGAGAGGGTGAGGACTTTAAAAGGAGGATAGTTTTTTTAGCACTAGCATCTCCCTCTTTCCCTTTTTCCCCCCTTCTCTCCCCCCCTTCTCCTTCCCTCCCCTTTTTTCCCTCTTTTCCTTTCCCCTCTTTCCCCCCCCTCCTTTCTCTCCTTCCTTCCCTTCTCTTTCCCCCCCATTTTCCCTTCTCCCTTTCTCTCCTCCCTAATTTTTCCCCTTTCCCTTCCCTCCCCCCTCATCTCAGTTTTGGGTCTCTGTCTCCCCACGTCATAATAACCACAGTCAAAATTTCCCTCCTTCCCCTTTTTCCCCTTTCCCGGGGGTTTCCCTCCAAACGTCTCCTCGCCTTCTCCCTCATCTCAGATTGTTCTCAATGTCCAAGTCTTTTCCAAGAACACTTAACTGTCCGGTTATTTTTTCCCCAGGTATTTTTTTTTACTTACGTACTTCGCTTGTTTTTTACTTTCCTGATTTTCGGATATTTTTTCCATGGTCAAATAAATTAAAGGAATTCATTGTATTTTCCCCGTTGATTTTTTCCCTTCGTAATTATTTTTTTTTTAATATTATTTATTTTGACTGTTGATTTTTTTTTTATTTTTTTTCTGTATGTTGTTTGATATTTGTTTTGTTTTGATTTTAAGGGTCATTTATTTTCACTTTGGATCTTCTTTTCTGTTTTATTTTTTTTTAACTTTTTTAAATTTTGATGTGTTTTATTCTTGTTTTTGATATATGTTTGTAAAGTTTTATTTCTTTTCTTGTGTTGGGTAAAAACTTTGCAGTTTTTATGGAGAAGAGGGGGAGGAGGAAAAAAGAGAGATTTAGGGAAAGGGAAGTTTTTTTTGGAGGGACAAAAAGAGAGAGAATGGGGGGGGGAGAGAGAGAGAGAGAGAGAGAGAGAAAAGAGAGAGAGAGAGAGAGAGAGAGAGAGAGGAGAGAGAGAGAGAGAGAGAGAGGAGAGGAGAGAGGAGAGAGAGAGAGAGAGAAGAGGGGAAAAGAGAGAGAGAGAGAGGGATAGAGAGAGAGAGAGAGAGAGAAGAGAGAGGGGAAAGAGAGAAGAGAGAGAGAGGAGGAGCGAGCAGAGCAGGAGGAGAGAGGAGAGAGAGAGGGGAGGAGAGGGGAGGAGAGAGAGAGAGAGAGAGAGAGAGAGAAGAGAGAGAGAAGAGAGAAGAGAGGGGAGAAGAGAGAGAAGAGAGAGATGAGAAGAGAGATGAGGGGAGAGAGGAGAGAGAAAAGAGGGGAGAAGGAGAGAAAATGATAAAAGAAAAGTAAAAGAGAAAAAAAAAAGAAAGATAGAAAAAAGCGAGAGAGAAAGAACTAAAAAAAATTAAATATGAGAAAGAAATAAAAAAGAGAGATAGAGAATAGAGAGAGAAGAAAACAAAAAGAAGAAATAGAGAAAAGAGAGAAAACAAAATAAGGAAAAAAATATCCTCTTTCTCTAACCAACCTAATTCACGTTAACTTTCTCTCGTGTGACTAAATCTAAATACATATACTTTCTTTCTTTCTTTCTTTCTTTTCTTCTTTCCCTTCCGTGTAGCTTTCTTTTCGGCGGACCCTATGCACAGATCGGCCTGACAGGACCCGCCCCTTCCCGCCCTACGCACTATCGCCCCTCCAAGAAAGGCTGTCACCCTCTTAACTATCGCACAATCATGACCTTTTTTTACCACTCAGCACCATGAGTGCTATATATATTATATATGTATACATATATATTATATATGTTCACCCATATAGACTTGTATTTTTGTGTCCTGTTGTTTTAACTGCTTGTTGGTACTTATCTGTGGCTTGTATATTGTATGTGTTATTTGTATGATGTGTTTTATTTTATATATGTATGTGGGTTATTTTTCAACTGACATTCGTTCTTCTTTTTCTGTACTGTTTTTTTTTTTTTTGCAAGAGCTATGTTATTTTTTTCTTGTTGTCAGTAATTTTATGATAACAAAGCATCGCTACGGATTCTGTTTAGGTATTGTTTTGCGTATGCGGTAATTTTTTGGGGTATTTCATTCACTTTGCTTTTTTTTCTTTCTTTTTTCTTGTCTCAATTTTTTTGTCTGTTTGTCTTGTTACAATTGTGTTTTATGTCTTGTATTTATGTTGATTTATATCCCTCATTTACATAAATATGTATTTTGTAATTTGGGGGGAGGCGGTAGCAGAGTGGTTAGCGTCTCCGAGTGGCGCTCTCGGTGACCCGAGTTCGATCCCCGAAGAAATCCAAAATCTTTCTGCACCGTCGAGTGGCCTAAGAACACCCACATGCCCTGCCCATTAACTCTACCTTCGATTACGAGTGCATTGGAGGACACAGGGGGACGGCATGAGCCTCCAATCAAAGGCGTCACTATAAAAATCCTGCCTGCGCCACCACGGGCGAGGGCCAGCCATCACAGCCTTCAAGTGAACCTCCAGAGTCTACCATCCGAGCCCTGGATCACCACTGCCTACAGGCGCTATAGGCATAGATGAAAAAAAATAAAAGTAATATAAATATTAATATTATTATTTGTGTGTGTGTGCGTGTGTATGTGTGCGTGTGTTACCTTGCTTTGTCTGCCTACCTGCCTGATTATCTGTCTGCCTGCCTTCCTTTCTACGTACTTTTACTGCCCTTCTTCCTTACTTCCTTCCTTTCGTCATTCATTCATTCATTGCTAGACTAGTTTAGCTTAAAATTGCCCCATAATTTCTTCTCTGTCTGCATTTGAAATTTTCTTTTCTTTTTCTCTCTCTCTCTCTTTCTCTCTGTTTCAGCGGTCGATTATCACCACCACTACCTTCTCATACTCCTCTATTCACCCCCATCGATTCACTTCCGCTATTATATATATTTTTTTCATTCCCTGCCTAGCCAACTTCATTTTTCCAAATATATTATCACCATTCCGACACAAGCGTTTTAGCACCTTCGTCTCGTAAGCGTCAGTTTTTGGCTGTTGTTTTAAGCGATGGACACGTTTTTATCAGTGTTTCTTTGCTTCTTTACGTCTTGCATTGCCCTAATTGTTCGTCTTGGGTGTCGAGGAATGCGGTTAGCGAGCCATTAGCAGATTTAGCGATATACCTATACATAGTACGGGGATGTTAGTGAGAGAGGAGAGAGAGAGAGGAGAGAGAGAAAGAGAGAGAGAGAGAGAGGAGAGAGAGAAGAGAGAGAGGAGAGAGAGAGATAGAGAGAGAGAGAGAGAGAGAGATGAGAGAGAGACAGAGAGAGAGAGAGAGAGAGATGAGAGAGAGAGAGAGAGTAGGAGAGAGAGAGAAGATGAGAGAGACGAGAGAGAGAGGAGAGAGAGAGAGAAGAGCGAGAGCGAGAGCGAGAGCGAGAGAGAGAGAGAGCGAGAGCGAGAGCGAGAGAGAGAGAGAGAGAGAGAGAGAGAGAGAGACGAGAAGGAGAGAGAGAGAGAGAGGAGATGAGAGGATGAGAGAGAGAGATGGTTTACTTATACTGAATGCTGACTGGACATTATACTATGAAAGAAGTCTGAATCAGAGAGAGTGAGAGAGTTAAAACATAGAGAGAGAATTAGTGACGAGATCCTCCTCCTCCTCCTCCTCCTCCTCCTCCTCCTCCTCCTCCTCCTCCTCCTCCTCCTCCTCCTCCTCCCCCAATGACCTTCACTCCGTCACTGCGACATATATGACCTGGCAGTGGCGTGATACTGGGTGGAGGAGGAGGAGGAGGGAGGGAAGAGGAGGAGGGGAAGGTTGAGGGGGGCATGTGGGCGAGCGGTGGTCCCTTCGCACTACGCCCATTCTCTACTCACCTCAGGTGAGCGTGGGTGTGGTGTGGGCGGGGCGATACCTGGATACACCTGTGTGACACTTGTTTGTCGTGGCGCGGGTGAAAGTGGATCCATTTTTCTTGTTTTATGATCTATTGTTTTTGTTATCGATTTTATATACATTTTACTTATTTATTTAGTTTTTTTAGGTCTGAGGTTATCTAGGACCTCAATTTTTGTTTTGGGTCAAAATGAATTTAGGACTTTTTTTTCTCTTTTTATTTTGGTCTAAGTGAATTTGGCACCCCAAATTTTGTTTTTTTATTATTTTAGAGGTTTGTTATATATTTTTTTCTGATGCTATATGAATGAGTGAATGTATGTTGATTTTATAGAATATAGTATTTTTGGGGGGAAATAATGTTTATTTGTCCCAACCTAGGAATTTACATTTTGGGACTTTTTTTAAATTTTTTTTTTTTATTCGGGTTTTTAATTTTTTTTTTTTATATATAAAAGTACCGCATCCGTGAAACTCTCTTTAAAATTTCCTGCCCCTTCCCTTTTCATTATTTTTATATACTTTTCTGTTCATATCTATGTATCGTTAGTTCTTATATGCAGATTTATTGATTTAAAAAAAAAAAATCTTTGCTTTCTAGTTCTATAATTCTTGATGTCTTTATATTCATATTTTATGTCTTATTTTCTATTATTAATTTTAGTAATCCTCTTTTTATGATTTGATAATTATTTATTTAAATTCATTAATTTTTTTTACTTTGTCGCAAAAACCCCCTCCCGGGGGGGGCTTTTTGGCTAGCTCCTGCGGGGGCTATTTGGGGGGCCCAACCCCCTGTGTTTGGTGGGCCATAGGCCCAAACCCAAAAACAGACTCTCCAGATAGCCCCCTTTTAAATTTTCCCGGAATCATGGATGTAGAAATTTTGTATTTAAAAGCCAACCCCCCCCCCCCCCCCCATTCACTCACCCTAACCCCCCAACCCCTTACCCATCACCCAACCCCTTCACTCACCCATTACCCAAAACCCCACATCAAGGTTTTTCCCCAATTCCGCAACCCCACTTTTTTTTCATAATTCCGGGTAGTAGGCTCTAAAAAAAAAAAAAAAAAAAGTGGGTCGGGGGGCATCTCAAAATGGGTTAACCCCCTTTTCCCCCGCCCCGAGCCAACTTTCCCAAAAAATTTCCCTTGAGGGGATTTCCCCTCACAGGGGGGGGGACCTGGAGCGGAAAACACCCCACACACAAAACTTTCGCTTTTATTATTAAAACGCCCCCAAACACAGGGTCTCCCAAAAAGGGCCCTTCTACTTTCCCCGAAATCTGGGATGGAGAAATGTATTATTTAAAGCCAACCTTTTTACTCACCCCCAACCCTTCACTCACCCATGACCCCTCACCCCCCACCCATTCATCCCCCATTACCCACCCAAACCCCCCCCCCCATTCATCCCCCCATTACCCCCCCCCCCCCACCCTTCACTCACCCATTATCCATAAAACCCCCCTCTATTCCCTCACCCATCACCTATCCCCCCCACCCTTCACTCCCCCTCACCCCACCCCCTTTCCCCCAAAACCCCCCACCCTTCACTCCCCATTACTCATCACCCTACTAAAGGGTTTCCTAAATTCTCGAAAACCCCTTTTTTTTTCACAATTCTCGCTATAGGAGCTAAAAAAAAAAAAAAAAAGGATCGATCTCTCAAAAAGGGGCTTAAAACCTTCCCCCTGCTCAAGCCGGCTCCAAAATGTGCCATTGAGGGGATTCCCCCACGGGGGGGGCCCCGGGAGGGGCCCCCCCCCACACCACACACACACACACTTTCGCTTTTTTTTTAATTGATTTTCTTTTCTATTATTTTCTTTACTTTTTCTAGTATTTTTCCCTCATGTTTTTCTTCTAATTATCTACACTTCATTAATACTCCTCAATATCTAATATATTCTATCACCCCCTACTATTTTTTTCATAAATTTCAAACCTCTTACATTAATGTCTGTCTACCTTTTTCTGTCCAATTTTATATATATAATATAATAATATATATATATATTATATAAATATATATTATTAAAATATAATATATATATTTTAATAATATATATATATATTATAATATATATATATATATTAAAAAAAATAATATTATCATGAAGTTTCGGGGTGAAAAGACACTGGGTATACTTGGGTTTGTTTTCAACTTTTTTTCCCAAAGGCACTTGGCATCATCGGCTAAAAATGTTAAAAATTTAATATTTATTGCAAAAAGCAAACTCAAAAAAATTTATTCTAAGAGCAATAAATTTTCCTAATTTTTCTAAAATTACTAACTAAAAAATAAATATAATTTGTACTTAAGGGCCTTTGGTGTGTAGCTGTCTGAGTTGGTAGAGGACGAATGAAAAATGGTTTGTGGGTGACATTTCAGCTTGGTGGGGCGATCGCCGAATCGGGAAATCAAAACAGGGAAACTTTGAGTTATTATTGTTTAAAATGACTTGGTTATTAAGACGGGGGACAAGTGTTTGATGTTTAAACTTCTAATAATTTAGTGTCACTAGGGTGTGGCCTTTGGGATAGGAACTGAAGCATTCATAAAAAAAAGGGTATCTAAATATGTGATTAGCGGTTGCGATTGCGAAGGTGAAGAAAGGGGTTCACCAGTACGGCAGAAACCCCTTTAGCCGAAACCCTAAGGGTTAATTTTTTGTCGTCTCGCCGAGTATCTACGTTACAGCTAGAACATTAAATTTCAAAATTATGTTAAATGGGGTTTTGGGTATAAGCCCTTTATTTTTAAAAATGATTTTTGGGGTAAAGAATTTAAAAAAAATTTAAATTTTGAGTTAGGAAGATGTGATTAAAGTAATATTGAGTTTTTTCCGAATGGTGTAACTGAGATGGCCTAAAAGGGGGTTTTAAAACATGTTGTGTCAAATTTTTGGGGTTGGGTTTTCTTCAACTCGGGGGTTGACTTTTTATCTAAACTTTTGAAGATTTTTCAATTAATTTTGGGGGGGTACCATTTTTTGGGGAAAAAATTTGGGAAGGAATTTGATCTCATTATAAAAGGAAAACCAATTTCGGAAAACAAATAGCATCTTTAGTGGGTCTTAATGTTTGTTTTTAAAAAAGGTTGGGGAAAAATAAAGCTATTATTCCAAAAAACCCATGAAAATGGTTTTTTTTGGGGGGTAAAATAATTATTTTTTAATAACTAATTTAAAAAATGGTAATTAAAGTTTTTTTTTCTAGTGAATTAATTTGGGGGGGGAAATTGTTTTCAAAAATAAAGGGAAATTGTGTTTTTTAAAAGTAAAAAAAGGTCGTTACTATCGTTTTTAAAAAATTTTTAAAAAAAAAGTTGGGACATTTTGGACGCCACGCCTCATGGTGCATAAAAAAGCATTAAAAAAGAAGGCCCGGGCACGATCCGGGAAACACCATCATTTGGACTAAGTTTTTTTGTTAAAAAAAATGGAGAGTCTTTTATAGCTAACTTTAAATAAATCAGAAAATTGTTTTTTTTGGAAATTAAGAAAATGTAGCTTTATAAAAAATTATCAGTGATTATTTCAAAAGTCCATCTAAAAATTTTGTAAATATGGATTAGTCCCCAAAATACCATTTCCGCGTTGTTTACGTTTGCACATAAATTAAAAAAATTTAAATAAACAACGCGGTAATGGGTGTTTTGACATCCAAACCTTTTACAAACATTCTTGTGAGACTATTGAAATAAACACTGAATTTTTTTTTTCATAAAACACCATTTTTTTTTAATTACACAAAAAAAAAATTCTCTGATTTTTAAAATTACTATAAAAACCTCCATTTATTTTTAAAAAAAACTTTTTTGTCCAAAATGTGGGGTTTCCATGGGGTCGTGCCTGGGTCCTTTATTTGCTAATGCTTTTTTATGCCCATGAGGACATGTGGCTGTCTAACTGTCCTACACTTTTTAAACCTTTTTTTTTTAAAAAACGATTGACGCACTTTTTTTCTTTTAAAAACCCGAGCACATTCCCCTTTTTCTGAAATACCTTAATTTTCAGCACCCAAAAATTTTAATTCACATTGAAATTGAAAAAAAAAACATCACTACCATTTTTAGAAATCCTAGTTCTCGTAAAAATAAATTTCCTTACCCCTCATCTATAGAAAACCCCTTTCATGGTTTGGAACTCAATATGCTTCATTTTTTCCCTAACCCTTTTTAAAAAAAAAACAATACTTTTAAAACCCTACTACACAGATGTATAGTTTTTCTCATCGAATTTTTTTCCTTTGTAATGAGATCAATTCCCTTTCCAATTTTTTCCAAAACAATGGGTACCCCCTCAAATTAATTTTAAACATCATTTAAAAGTTCTTAGATAAAAAGTTCAAACCCAGAGTCGAACGAACCACCCATATTGACAACACTATTTTTAACTCCCTTTTATGGCCTCTCAGTTACCCACGGAAAAAACCAAAGATCTACTTAAGTCACACTTTCCCAACTCAAAATTTAAATTTTTTTTACTAATTCTCTTACCCTAAGAACTCATTTCAAAAATAAAGACTCTATACCTAAAACCCTTATTTCTAAATAATTTATGAATTCAAAAGTTCTAGCTGTAACGCTAGATCCTCGGCGAGACGACAAGAATCTAACCCTTACTTTTTTGAGCATAAAGGTGTTTCTGCCGTACTGGTCGACCCCCTTTTTTCACCTTCCAATTGCAATCCCCTCACACTCCATATTTAGTCACCCTTTTTCTATGAAGGGCTTCAGTATCCTTCCAAGGACCTACCCAGTGCACTAAATTATTGATTACACATCAAGCCTTGTCCCCTGATCTTAAAAACCAGTCTTTTAAACACTACATTACTCAAATGATTACCACTGTTTTTGATTGCCCGACCTCGGTTTCGTCGCCCCACACAAACTAAATGTCACCCCCAAAAACCTTGTTTATTCAGTCCTCACCAAATCAGACAGCATACCCCAAGTCCTTTGTACAAATTATATTTTATTTTTTAGTTAGTAATTTTTTAAAAAAAAGGAATATTTTATTGTCTCTTAGAATTAATTTTTTAGATGTTCGCTTTTTAGCATTATAATATATTAAATTTTAACTATTTTTAGCCTGATGATGCCAAGTGCCTTGGCGAAACGTTGCATAAACAACCCCAAGTATACCGAGTGTCTCTGTCACCCTGAAACTTCATGATGAATCTACAAGAAAAATCAACTATATATATATATATATATTATATATTATTTTATATCTCTTTTTTATGTCTAATTATATATAATTATATTATGCTATCTATCAATTTCGTTAATACTTTATCAATAACTAAGTATCTCTCTCTACCCACCACTATTTTTTCTATAAACCTCTAACCTCTTACATTAACGTCTGTCAACTTTAGCGTCCATATTTGTGTCTGTCATGTCTATTATATGTCTAATCATCTATCAACTTCGGTAATTCTCCATCAATATCTATGTTTCTCTCTCTACCCACTACTATTTGTTCTATAAACTTCTAACCCCTTACATTAACGTGTGTCTACTTTAGCGTCCATACTTGTGTCTGTTATGTCTATTTTATATCTAATCATCTATCAATTTCAGCAATAATCCATCTATATCTATGTCTCTCTCTCGACCCACCACTATTTTTTTCAACAAACGTCTAACATCTTACATTAACGTGTGTCTACTCTAGTGTCCATATTAGTGTCTGCCTCTGTCTATCCCCCTCAATGTATTTTAACTATTTACACGACGATCGCTCAGTGATGTCGCAAGGCGAAACTCGAGGACGATGATTTGGGCCAGATTGTTAAATGCCACCTTTCCCTTCTCATGACGGCACCGCACGACGAGTTCTCTGCGCTACACGAGAAGCCAGGGTAACGTTGAATCCTTCCGCGTCTTTTCCCTTGGTGTAGTCTCGTCACGGTAAGGTTGGTATGCTGGAAAGAGTACTATGCCACGTCTGTGCTGTGCAACAATGTATCTCCTTCAGAAAAATCAGTGAAACTTGGTTGGGAAATAATAGTTAGTGTCTCAGAAACCAGGGAAGTGAGTCGTGCCTGAATTAATACGAAAGTACGAAAACACGTGTGCCCTGCCCCGCCCCACTCCGCCCCGCATTTGCCAGCGCGCCTATCAGACGCCGAGTGCACCACTCAGCCCTGCCCGCCTGTCTCCCGGTGAGATTTTAAACCACTCTCTTTATTACGCACAAAGGTTAATTTCGTCAATAAACAGTAAAAAGTAACACAAAGTCACTGAAATATCTTTATCTTATCCAATAATGGGATGAAAAGTACAGAGGAGATCAGCGCCCGCGAAGGGAATGGTGAAGACATGGTCTGTGCCTGGTCTTCGTTTCTTTACCTTCACCGCGATGCGACGATATCCGTCGCGGCTCAAAACAGTTTGACGGAACCAATTACGTGACGAAGACATTCTTCACCGAAGAGAACATTTGACAATCTGGCCCAAACTTTGTGTTTTCGAAAATGGCGGAGA
>JACEEZ010009545.1:74341-81841 GCA_016584305.1 Chionoecetes opilio | reverse complement strand
TTCATAATGCATTTCTTTTCTTCCCTTTTCCCAGTGTTTCTTTATTCCTCTGTCCCTCCGATACAATAAAGAACCAATCGACCCACGGTTTATATCGCGCATTCCCAAGTTTGCCCTCCGATTCACAAGCATAATTTCACATCGTCTTTTCTTTTCTCACTGTCGCCCGGGATTTCTTTCACTATTTGGCTCTCCTGCTCAAGAACTGTTCGACCCTAGATTCCCTTAGGTGTATGTGTGTGTGTGTGTGTGTGTGTGTGTGTGTGTGTGTGTGTGTGTGTGTGTGTGTGTGTGTGGTGTGTGTGTGTGTGTGTGGGTGTGTGTGTGTGTGTGTGTGTGGTGTGTGTGTGTGTGTGTGTGTGTGTGTGTGTGTGTGTGTGTGTGTGTGTGTGTGTGTGTGTGTGTGTGTGTGTGTGTGTGTTTATATCTGGGTTCTTTAAGGCTGTTCTCCGTTTCTTATCCCCGGCTCCCCAACTAGCTTTCTTTCAACGGTCGCTTCTTTAATAATCCTTCACGAGATTTATTTCACTCTTCTTCTCTCCTGCTCAAGAACTGTTCCGGCTTAGATTTCCATGGTGTGTGTGTGTATATCCGGGTTCTTTAAGGCTTGTGTCTGGCTCCCCAGCTCTGGCTGTCCCTGTTCGAGCCTAGCCCTGTTCGAGCCTAGATTCTTGCCAGTGTGTGTATGTATATCCGGGTTCTGTAAGGCTTGTCTCTGTTTCTTCCCAACTCTGGCGGTTTCTGGTTCCTAAAAAAATTAAATAAAAGTCTCCGTTTCTTCCTAACTCCGCCTGTCCCTAGTCCCTTAATAACAAAAAATAAAAAAAGTCTCCGTTTCTTCCCAACTCTGGCTGTCTCTGGCTCCTTAAAAAAAAAAAAGGCTGTTTCTCCCCAAGTCTGGCTGTCCCTGATCCTTTATAAAAACGCTCCGTTTCTTCCCAACTCTGACTGTCCCTGATCCCTTAAAAAAAGTGTCCGTTTCTTCCCAACTCTGACTGTCCCTGATCCCTTAAAAAAAGTCTCCGTTTCTTCCCAACTCTGACTGTCCCTGGTCCCTTAAAAAAAGTCCGTTTCTTCCCGAATCTGGCTGTCCCTGGGCCCTAAAATAAAAATATAAAAAAAAGTCCGTTTCTTCCATTGTCTGGCTGTCTCTGGTCCCTAAAAAAAATAAAAAATAAAAAGGCCGTTTATTCCTAACTGTGTCCTTGTTCCCTTAAAAGGTCTCCGTTGCTTCTCTAGTATGTCTGTCCCTGGTCCCTAGTCGCTTCTTTAACAATCCTCGTGTTGAAGTCTCGCCGTGCAGTAAGCGTCAAGTTTTTGTGAAATCACTCCAATAAGTGTAGTGTTTTTGCAGGCGAAACGAGCAAATTATATTGTTTGAGCCTGAGCTTAAAGAGAGTTCTTGAATTGTTAATTCAAACCGATTTTATTTAAAGCCAAGTTTGAGGAGTGGTTAAACATCCAACCACAGAAGGGCGTCTCGTGTGTGTGTGTGTGTGGTTGTGTGTATGTGTGTGTGAGGTTGTTTGTGTGTGTTGAATGTTCCTGCTCGTATGTGCGTGTGTGTGTGTTGTGTGTGTGCGTGCCTGTGTGTGTGTGTGTGTGTGTGTGTGTACATATGTATGTGTTACTGTGTGTCTGTGTGAGTGTGAGTAATACTACTATGAACCAGTTGGAAGGGTGCAGTTAAGTCCTCCTGTCCGTTGGGGTCCGGTATATTGTAGCACGTAAAAGGGCCAGGCGTCAGGGAGGAGCCGTGTATATTAAAGGATGATCTAACTATTTTGATAGTGCACACGACGCCCAGTCCTGTACGAGGTGTTGGCTGTCCTTATGAAGTCTGAAGTCTGCCTAGTAATTTGCAGATTCAAGTTTGTGGCTATTTAGAACCGATTTTTTTCTCTAACTCTTTTTATCATGTTTTTAGCATACCTACCTCCCCTTTTTCCTCCTCCTCCTCCTCCTCCTCCTGCTCCTCCTGCTCCTCCTCCTCCTCCTTGTCTTCCTCCTCCTCTTCTTCTTCCTCCAGCCTAGCCTTGGTTATGTAAAAGAGGTGTGTGTGTGTGTGTGTGTGTGTGTGTGTGTGTGTGTGTGTGTGTGTGTGTGTGTGTGTGTGTGTGTGTGTGTGTGTGTGTGTGTGTGTGTGTGTGTGTGTGTGTGTGTGTGTGTGTGTGTGTGTGTGTGTGTGTGTGTGTGTGTGTGTGTGTGTGTGTGTGTGGGGTGTGCGTATTATGTATTGCAGCCTCGCGTGTGAGGTAGTGGTGGTAGTTTGAGGGTTATGGAAATAGTGGTAGCGGTGGTGATGGTAGCAGTGATTAGTAGTAGTGGTGGTGAGGCTTCTTAATCTTACCCTTCCGTCTGTGTCTACTGTAAAGGCCTCTCGTATATTGTTTTTTTCTGCATCCTCTCTCTCTCTCTCTCTCTCTTCTCTCTCTCTCTCTCCTCTCTCTCTCTCTCTCTCTCCTCTCTCCTTCTCTCCTTCTCTTTCTCTCTCCTCTCTCTTTCCCTTTTTCTTTTCCCTCTCTCTCTCTTCTCTTTATTTTTTAAATTTCTTACTCCTAATTCCGCAAACCTTATATTTCTCACTCTTTCAACCCACCTAAATGGGGCTTTTTTAAAAAACAGGGGTTTTGATTTTTATTTAGCCTTATTGGTTTTTTGTGATTGTTTGGGTGGGAAAAATACGAAATGTTTCCGGCAAAAAAAAAGGGAATTAATTGGGGTTTTGTTATTTTTTCAAACCACAACCCCTTTTTTGCTATACTTTCATACCTTTTAAAAAAAAATGTGAGAAAAGAAAAAACTTTAACATAAACAATTTTTTATAAAATAAAAATAAAAAAACAAAAATAAAAATAAACATAAACAAAAACAAAAAAAAAATCTACACAAATTCAAAAATAACCAAAAAAACCATTAAATGAACCCCAATTAAAAAAACAAAAATAAAACAATAAAGGGGAAGAAAAAATTAAGAGAAAGTATCAAGGGGAAAAAAAGGGGCAATAAAAAGGAGGTGGGAGGGGGGGGGAAAAAAAAAGTTTTAAAGGGGGGGGGGGTCGAGGCCCGGAGGGGGGAAAGAAGGGGGGGCGGGGGGCCCCCCGGGTTTTTTGGCGAGGGTGAGGGGGAGAAAAGAGAGAGAGAGAGAGAAGAGGAGAGAAGAAAGAGAGAGAGAGAGAGGAGGGGAAGAGAGAGAGAGAGAGAGAGGAGAGAGAGAGAGAGAGAGAGGAAGAGAGAGAAGAGGGGGGAGAGAGAGAGAGAGAGAGGAGAGAGAGAGAGAGAGAGCGAGAGCGAGAGAGCCGCGCGCAGGCTGAAGTCAGGGCGTATTCTGCTCCTGACAAATTCCATTTTTTCCCAAAGGGAAAAACTGAGAAATTTTACTTAGCAGAGTTGACCATCTGTGGGTAACATTTCTGATCCACAGGGGATAAAAAATTTCAAAAACACCACCAAAAGACAGAAAAAATGAAGTTTTACCTACGAAAAAGTCAACCCCACCTCCTTTAAACTCACCCCGGGCCTTTCCTGTCTAACCCCGTCCGATAGTCCCCTATCAACCCGATACGTACCCCGCGCTCGCCACCCCCAAAACTTTTGTTTCTCTGCCATCGCTGTTTTTTTTTTTCTATTTTTTCCTCCCATCTTCTCACTTTAGTACTGTCCCCTTTCCGGGAGGATCTGCAGAGAAAGCTACCCGGGGTGAAAAAAAACCCAAACCAGCCCCCCTTTGTAGGACAGTATTCCCCCCCCTCTCCCTCCCACCCCCCTGTTTTAAAAGTAAAAACATGCGGACGTATCACCGCCACCACTACCACCACACTCATCCCGCCCGCATGACTTTAAACCTTGTAAGCTGAAACAACTACACCGCCCCCAAAACCGTCCTCTGCCCCACCTAAAAACCCCCGCTCCCTTACAGTATTTTCTCTCGCTCTCTCCCTCGTCCCCAAATGATACGCGCCACCGTCATGGGTATAACAAAAAAACACCATCAATCGACCCCTTCTCCATAAAGATTCTGTGGGCAAGGCAAAGCGGTGTCCCGGGGCTCCAGTTATTGCGTGTGCCTTTCCCCCGCGACAAAACCGCTGTCGTGCAGTCAGCCGAAGTGTCCAAACGCTGTGTGTGGCGAGTGTTTCACAGGGGAAACTTTCTGCTGTCCTGAGCTGCCCAACTTAGGACCCCCCGGGGCGTCTTGGGCCCCCCATCAACCGCGAGCCAGTCGCGCCCCCATCCCCCATCCCAGGCCGCTGTCCACTTAAACCCACACCGCCCAATTCCCTGAGGCCCAGGTCTTCATAGCAGAGGGGTCTCCCTTCCACCTGGGGAATGGGAGATTTCCCTTGGAAGGATTCGGGCTAAAAAACCTTTTTCCCAAGGAGAAAAAAAAGCTTCACAAACAGAAAGAGGGAGTCGTCAATCTTGGGCCCTTCTTAGCAGGCGCCTGAAAAGTCGAGGGCCTCGCTCCACCCCATTGCACCCTGAACCCCGTTGTCACTCAGGCGACATCCCCCCCAGCAAAATTGACTCTGACTGGGGGCAGCTTGTGGCGCGCATCCTGAACCAAAGGCGTGGTGGGAGTGGGGGAAACCCCCCGTCCTCTTCATATTATCTCACAGGACCCAGCCGCGGAAGTGCCGGGCTGAAACTCCCCTCCCCCCCTGGCCCGGGGTATCAAGCTCCACCCCGCCCTTTCCCCCGACCAGACCTCCCCCAACCTCCCACGGGAACCAACCCGAAGACCCGCTGCCATCCCGCCCCCCCCGATCGGGGGGAGCCGCCCGCGCCCACAATAACCGGGGGTCATGTCCCTCTCATAAAAGGGGGCGCCGTTACGTACTAGGGGCGGCAACTTAGACCCGCCCCCAAAAACTACACCCCACCCCCACTCACTCCCGGGGCGGAAAAAACCTTCCCCGTTGGGGAAAAGTGTTTTCAGCGGGGTCACACCAACATCACTGCACCCACGTCTGTGAATAGGAAAAGGGGTCTACTCGCAAAACCTTTGCCGTAAACCCGGGGGAAAAAACGGAGAAAAAGCTGCAGTATTGTCTGCGTTCAGGACATACTGCAGAAAATTTTTTCACTCGAGCAGCTAAAAGAAGGAAAGAACGATTCTTCGGGGCCCCCTGCTCATGAACGAATCTCTCTCCTCCCCCAACCCCTTTTCTCCCCAGCCCATCCAGCCATCACAGCATCACCCACGGGGGTTACCCTTTCCCATACGCTGCTGCGCCCCCCATACCATCACAAAGGGGCCAAGGAATGGCCCGCGGGCCCCTCAAAATCCTTCTGCCAACGTTCGCGGCTTCAACGAATTTTGGCGAGCTAACACACACCGTCCCGGAAAACAAAGCTGACGTCGTGTGGCCGTCGAGACTTTCCTGATTGATGAGTGCGTGACATCATGTGCAAAACCCGGGGCTTTTGTCACGGGATGCGGCGTGATCGGGGCACCGGACAAGGCGGCGGTGTAGTAATGTGTCACCGTGATGACTGCAGCTTCAGTTACTCCCTGTCCCGGCCCGAGGAGATAGAACGATGTTCTTCCCTTTCCCTCACGAAAAAAGTGCTGTCTTGTTTGGCTCTTTATCGCCCAAATGGCCGGCGGAGCACCCTTGCCTTCCTCCCGACCAGCGGGGCCCCCACTTGGCCACCCGCGACTGCCAAACAGCGTTTCGTGGGCGACCTGAACAGCACTTGGTGAAAAGAACCTTCCAGATTTGAAGGGCCCTGGGTCACCAATCACGTCACCTTCCCCACCACGACAAGGTGGTCTCTGGACCCCGTGCTCACTGATCTCCCGCAGACTCAGTACAGTGCAGCCCGCTGAACACGTTGGCAGCTCGATCATCATGCAGTGTCTCCCACATTGGCCTACCCCGCCAGGGGAAACATGCCAGCGGGTCTTTTTGGGTGTGGGATGAGTGACTGGCTGGCCATCAAATGCTCCTGCTGACACTGACTGGGCCCCCCCGCGCTCTGCTGACAGGATCCAATGTGGGCCCTTCCCCCATTTTTCCTTGCCGCGCGGGCCCACATGTTCCACATAGAGTGTACGAGGCGAGCCCCGAGACAGCCGTGTTCGGTTTCAGGTGTCGCCTTGGCCCCGGAGGATAAATACAAGGCCGGGGGGCGCCTAAAGCGCCGCCCCCCACAGAGGAACAGGCCCTGCACCACGCCACCTGTAAGGCCATACCAGGGCAGCTTCAGGCCCCGGAACGGTGGGAAAATGACGTCAGGAGGAAACTAGCCTCCAAAACAAGTTGACCCAACAATGGTGGTCCTTGGTGAAGGGGAGACAAGGCACGGTCACCCAGGAGGAATCCCCCCCTCCAACCCGCGGGAAATGGATGGTAAAAAACCCGGAGAAGGCAACCTCCTGGCGACGACTTTAGCAGGAAATGACGACACAGGACCCGTGCTGCAGCCACCTGCCTCACCCGTATGGGGTCACCTGAGCCCCGGGCAGCCCGGTGGTCCGGAGGAATCGTGGCCCGCTTCCTGCGACCGTCAACACCAAAAAGGGGCCTGGGCCTGATGGTGTGAGTCCCCTTTCCCGCTCAAACACTGTGCAGATGAGCTGATAAGGCCCCCCCACACATCTTTCAGCGTGCCCCAAAAGGGCGCCTGCCAAGCCTGTGGGAAGGGGGCTCGTGTCCACCCCGTACACAAAAAAAAAGGGGAGACTGATCCCCCAACTATCGTCCAAACTGCTCCTGTCAGTTGCTAAGATCTTAGAAAGGATTTTTGCAGAGCAAAAATCCGCCACCTAGAGGGGGCCCCCACCCTGGGCCCCCAGACGTAAAAGGGTTTTTGGAAGGGGGGCTCCGCCCGGGCCTGCTTCTCCTGCTCTCCAAATCATGGGGAGGATCCCCCGGACTCTGGCCGCCCTCCTGGTGATTGCCCCGGACACGCCCGGGGGTTTTGACTGTGTGTGGCACAAAAGGGCCCCCCTGCAAAACTTTGGGAAACTCGGCATCACGGGACCCTGCTTTGGGGTTGTTCTCGACTACTGCACAGCCGAATCTGAGTGTGGATATTGAATGGGACACGTCAGCCAGACCCGGTGGAGGGTTCAGTTTCCCCCGGGGTCGGGCCTGGCCCCCTCCTGTGGAAAATTTACTTTTAATGACCTCCTCCAAAGCCTCCCTGTGGCGTCTGCCCATGCGACGCTGCACCCTGTCCCACTCCTACACCAGAAGGAGACTGCAAACGTGATAGATGCCCCCAACCCTCAACTTGGTGACATCACGGGGTGGGGAAAACGGAGCAAGTCAATTTTTATGCCCCGGGAAAACCCAGGCCAGGTTTTATCACGTTCGAGGGGGGACCCCGGCTAAATCGAGGGGAAGTTGGATTTGGGGTCATCCCTTGCCATCAAGGGCTCCCTCAAAATCCTGGGGGTAGTGGTTGACTCCCGGTCCGCTTTTGACCCCCCGGAGACAGTGGCCATCGAGCCCCTGAGGGGGACTCTCCCGCCGGTAAGGCCCGCTCGAC
>JACEEZ010009545.1:59341-69341 GCA_016584305.1 Chionoecetes opilio | reverse complement strand
CAATGACATGATACTTCCAGATATTCCTTAAAAATCACATATTAGACAAAACTTACTACAAGACATAAAAATATGATAGGCAATGCTAGATTAATCAACACTTTAATACAATGATCAGTATTAGTTTTATCAGTATTAGTAATATATTATTTATCCCTATTTAAGCCACCCATGCGATTGTCAAAATACTTATAAAAGCCTAGGAATACTATAGCAGTCCTGTAGGACTTCTAATGCCCTCATGTGACTCCTGTAGGATGCGTGGAAGAGCAAAGAGGCCCGTGAAGGACTCTGAAGGATTGTATACAAAGCGAAAGGATACTTTAAAAATATAGTTCTTCCTCCTCCCATTTCCTCTCCTCCCTTTCTTCTCCTTCCTCCTCCTCCTCGCCTCCCTTCCTTGTCCCACCTCCTTCCTTCTCCTCCCCCTTTCCCATCCTTCCTCCTCCTCGTCCCACCTTCCCCTCCCCCCCTTCCTCCTTCTCTCCCCTTCTTCCTCCTCCCCCTCCCGCCTTCATCCTCCGCCTATCGTATTTATACGATAATCATAAATTTTCATATATCAGATCACGCTGGGCAGCCGCGGCACGCACCGCATGGGAGAGATCGGACTCCCACTAGTAAGGCTGAGGATAATTCAAACTAGCTCGAATTATGGAAAGTTATTGAGAAATTTGAGCTGGCCTGAAACAGGTCGAATTATCCGAAGTTTGAATTATACGGGTTCGATTTAAAGAGGGTTTACTGTAATGGTATAGTTAATAGACATTTTTTTCTGCTTCACCTTTCCTCTCTTTGATTTCAATTTTCTATGTTTATTATGCTTTCCTCATTATGTTCACTTATAATATGGAAAGCCTCGAATCATGTTTTGTAGCACCTTTTCTCTAAGTTACTGTAATTTATATAACACTTTTCGGGAAAGAAATGAATCGTGATGTCTGATTTATTCATTTATCGCCCTTGCCTCTCAGAAAAAAAACTACAGCAGAATAGAAATCTACTGAACTACTATAATATATACTATACTTATACAATCATCTACATTCTACTACTTCTTGCCTACTACAGAAAAAAAACGTGAATATCTAAGCAATCCTTCAGGTCATGGTTCCTGCTGACGCGGCTCCCCTGCGGCGCCGTCCTTCGCGTCTTGGCGGCAGGTGCGCGGGGCGGGCGGGACAGCGTAAGGATGGGCGGGTTGGTGCAGGCATGGAGAGACGGGAGGAGCAGGGGGGCGGCGCGAGAGGGTATGTAACAGGGGCTGGGGAACGGTTTAGGGGCGGAAGGACAGCGATGCAGGGATGGAAAGCTCAATATAGGGGTATAAGGACACGATCAGAAAAGTTATGCAGGGGTGGAAGGATAGTTTTGTAGGGATGGAAGGATAGTTTTACAGGAACAAGGATAGTTTTGTAGGGACGGAAGGATAGTTTTGCAGGACAGAAGGATAGTTTTGCAGGACAAAAGGATAGTTTTGCAGGACAGAAGAGTAGTTTTGCAGAACAGGTGGGTAGTTTTGCAGGACAGAAAGGTAGTTTTGCAAGGGCGGGAGGTTCAATAAGGGGTATAAGGAGTCGATCAGAAAAGCTATGTAGGGACAGATGGATAGTTTTGCAGAGGCGGGAGATTCGATATAATGGTATAAGGTCGCGAGGATCTGTATTGCTGGAGGGATAAGGATCAGAATAGCTATGCAGGGGCGGTTTAAGGTTTTAGGGTTTTATGCAAGTGTAGGGGCGTGAGGGTTAGTGCAGGGGCGTGGGTTTAGTGCATGGGTGAGAGAGGCGTGTGCTTGCGAGGTAATACAAGTCGATGAACCTTGCGTGCGTGGGCTGTGGTGACGTCCCGCCCGACGCTGCCGACAAATTTGTTTGTGGGTGTACTGTGGCCTGGATTAAAGACTTGTTTATGTAAATCCCAAGCCGTGCGACCATTATCATTCCTTCACCGACGCTGCTATAACATGGCCTTCAGTGGTGCCCAGCAGTCTCCGAGGTCTGGGTATACGGGACACTCCCCCCCTCTCTCTCTCTCTCTCTCTCTCTCTCTCTCTCTCTCTCTCTCTCTCTCTCTCTCTCTCTCTCTCTCTCTCTCTCTCTCTCTCTCTCTCTCTCTCTCTCTCTCTCTCTCTCTCTCTCTCTCTCTCTCTCTCTCTCTCTCTCTCTCTCTCTTATTTTTTTTTTAAACTTAATTCATTGAAAACAAAAGGGCAGTTGATGTGCTAAAGTCCCGGCTGGGACGCCAAGGACTATCTCTAGCAGTATTATATTTTATTCATGACAATAATTATACAAATAATATGGAAAAAGTACAGCAATTCTCTATTATAAACTAATACTGATGCACGAGTGATTAAGAAATTATACTAACAACTATACGCTAATACACATGGTATAAAAAAAGTATAGTAATACATTGATACACACACCTACGCTAAATCAGCAAGTGAATCAGTGAATACAGTTCAGTTAGAACAAAATGAAAATGATTTAATTAATTACACATTTACGTTTAATGAAATTAAGAGACACATTCAGAAACTTATAAATGGAAAGTCACCAGGAATTGATAATATATTAAATGAGTTTATAAAGCACTGTCCAGATACCATGGTAGTTGTTATTGTACAGTTGTTTAACTAAATCTTGAAAACAGCAGTTATTCCTTATGAGTGGACGGTCGGTATTATGAAGCCCTTGTATAAGCATAAAGGTAACATTGATAATGTTGATAATTATAGAGGTATTACTTTACTTAGCTGCTTAGGTAAACTATTTACATCATTATTAAATACTAGACTTTATGATTATCTGATGACAGAAGGGGTTTTGGGTAATGAGCAAGCGGGTTTTAGGAAAGATTACAGCACCCTTGACCATATATTAACTTTGCACATATTAAGTCACTTTTAAATCAATAATGGCAAACAACTGTTCTGTGCCTTTATAGATTATAGGAAAGCCTTTGACTTTATAGCAAGAACATCCTTATGGTTAAAAATGTTAAATATTAATATTAATGGAGATGTCTTACGTGTTATCAAGAGTATGTACATAAATGCTAAGTCTTGTGTAAAACTAGACAACTGTGTATCTGATTTGTTTCATTGTAACATACGTGTTAGGCAGGGTGAAAACTTGTCTCCTCTGTTATTTGCGATAATTATTAATGACTTCAAAACGCATGTAGGTAGTAACTTTCCAGGTCTAACTTTTATAGAATCCCGTATTATATCCCGATATAGTATATCCCGCACCTTGAGCACAAATGACCATGATGTTTACTTGAGACTATGTTGTTTACTTTATGCTGACGACACAGTGATACTGGCGGAGACAGCGCCGCAGCTGCAGGAGGCGCTGAGTGCTGCGCACGGGTACTGTGATAGGTGGGGATTACAAGTGAACGTTGACAAAACTAAAGTTCTTATTTTTTCGAGAGGGAAAGTAAGAAGGTTCAAAACATTTAAGTTTGGGAATAAAGATATAGAAGTAGTGCACGAGTATGTATATTTAGGAACTAAGTCTAACTATAATGGGTCATTTTATAAGGCTAAAAATAAGCAGATAGTCCAGGCAAAAAGGGCCATGTATGGGTTGTTTAATAAAATCATTAAATTTAATCTACCACTTGACGTTAGTATAGATCTATATGAAAAATTAATTGTACCAATTATGTTGTATGGGTGTGAGGTCTGGGGTTTTGAAAACAATAGGCAGTTAAAAATAACATGTAATAACTTTATGAGGAGGTTGTTGGGAGTGAATAAATCAACACCGCTGTGTATGATTTATGGTGAACTTGGGGTTAAATCAATAGAGGAGTATATTGATAACAGGATTATTAATTTTTGGTTTAGAATTGCAAATGGAGATAACAACAAAATATCAGAAATATTATATATGTTTGTTAAACAATTGTATGATCAAAACATCTATAGATCTCCTTGGATTATGAAGGTTAACCATTTGTTAAATATTTGTGGTATGACCAATGTTTTTATTAGTGTAAATGATGTTAAAATGGTAATTGGTTAAAGGAAGCTTTCAAGCTAAGGTGTAACGACATTTACAAACATACGTGGAAGGCAGAAACTCACAATAATTTAGTTTGTGTCAGTTACAGGATTATGACTGAAAATAAGGAAATGCAAAGTTATCTGATGAAACTACCCTCTAAATATTACAGGACATTATGTAAATTTAAGTGTGCTAGTCATCATTTACCGATTGTGAGAGGTAGATATACTAATATTAAAATTGAGGATTGTATATGCACCCACTGTAATATGAATGACGTAGGAGACGAATCTCATTATCTTTTTAAATGTACTTTCTTTCATAATGTTCGAAAGCAGTATGTAAAACCCTACTACTATGTATTCCCTAAAACATATAAAATGACTGAACTATTTGCCAGTACAAATTATAAAGTGCTTTTAAACTTAGCCAATTTTATTGTAGAAATTGCAAGACATTTTAAGTAGAGCTGTTCCTATGTTCTAGAAATTATGTTTGCTTATCTGTTTTTGCTATCTATTACGTTATTAAGCTATTATGTTAACTATTACGCTATTAAGTCTAGTTACTTGTTTTTTTGTTTGTTTTTTCTTTACCAGGGTCAATACGTATATTGATTACTAATTTGAAACTCTAATACCCCGTTCGGGGTCTGTATTGAGTTAATAAACCCTTTAAACCTTTAAACCTTTAATACTTTAAACATATATATACAGAAATTATACTAATGTATAACCTTAATCTTATGATACAAATGTTTAGCAATTATTTTTATTACATGTTTCTATTGCGTTAGTTCCGCTTGCAGCCAGGCATTTACGCCCGATTTGAAGGCGTGCATGGAAGTGGTGAGGTGCAGATCGCTCTGGCGCACCAAGGTTTTCCATAGTCAACCATAGCGGGGTAGGAAGGAGCGGAGATAATGTTCCGTCCTCGCGCAGGGCACAGTCACCTGATGGTCGATGTTGTAGGCCGCACGGGTAGAATGGGAGGGCCTGGCCCGTGGGTTGAGGCGCAGCTCTGCTAGTTGTAGGAGTTGCATCCTGTGAGCCTTGTACATGACGCACATGCCTGCCACGTCACGCCGCTGCTGGAGAGATTGAATGATCTGTGCAGCAGCCTCAAGGGCTTTCAGCCGGGCCAGCCGCTGGGCTCTAGCTTGAACCCGGTCAAGAAGGCCGAGGTATGACGGGGGGCAGGAGGACCATACGAGGGGCGAGTATTCCATCAGGGAGCGGACTTGTGACTTGTAGAGTGTGCCGACTCCCTGAGCGTCCAGGAGGTGCGCGACGCGTCGGATGCAGCTCAGTTTCCAGGCATCATCCTTGGCGACCTTCCTGACGTGGCTGGTGTATGTGAGGCTAGAGTCGAACTCCACCCTTATAATGTTGAGTGACTCCTGGAGGTGTATTGTTCTGCCTTCCAGAAGAATAGCGTGTTGGTCCCAGTTGACTGCATCTTGCCTGCGGGAGATGAGGACGGCTTGGGTCTTGTCTGGTGCAAAGGTGACTTGTCATCTCTTGCCCCAGGAGGGGATGCTCTGCAGTGCCTGGTTGATGCGAATGACTGTATTGTGGCGGTCACTCCTCTCACAGGTGAATGTGAGAGTACAGTCGTCTGCATACGCTCTTGCCTCAGGAATCAGCTGCAGGATGTCGTTGAAGTAAACGTTCCATAGTAATGGCCCGAGTACACCTCCTTGAGGGACACTGGCTTTGATAGCATTTTCAGAGGAGTTGTGACCATTCACCACCACGCGCAGAGTTCTTTCGTGGAGGTAGTCTTGCAGGAGGTGTAATAGGTCCCCGCAGATCCCCAGGTTTCTCAGCTTGGTAGTGATACCCTGATGCCACACCCTATCAAAGGAACCAGCGATGTCAAGGGCGACGACGAAGGTGTCTTCGCCCCAATCTACGGAGTGGTTTCAGACTGCTGAGTGCAGGAGAAGAAGGTCTGCTGCAGATCTCCCCTGTCGGAAGCCGAATTGCCGTGAATTTAGCAAGCGGTGAGCGTCAAGAAATGTAGTGATTTTGGAGGCAATGATGGACTCAAGAACTTTCCCAACAACGGAAAGGAGGGAAATGTGGCGGTAGTTCTGAGGATCGCCTCTGCTCTTCTTTTTGTGGATAGCACAGACTCTCGCCACTTTCCACTCAGATGGCCACTCCTGAGATGAAAGGCACTCCCGGAAGATGGTAGCAAGAGGCACAGCAAGTTGTGAGGCACATCTTTCTCTAACAGGTTTTGATGGCTCTACTATCTCGGTCCCTTTGATATGGTCTCTCTCTCTCTCTTTCTCTTTCTCTCTCTCTCTCTCTCTCTCTCTCTCTCTCTCTCTCTCTCTCTCTCTCTCTCTCTCTCTCTCTCTCTCTCTCTCTCTCTCTCTCTCTCTCTCTTTTTTTATTTTTTTATTTAAACATACATATACATGAAGCCCAAAGGTACAATGTCGTGTGCTACCTATCTGAAGGGCAAGTAAATATAGCTATATACACATAAATACAAAGACCTAAAAAACTAACATTGCATACATATAAGCATCAATAAAGTGTTTGTTGAGGCACTGTTGCTGTCACTAGTGTCACAGTATCACTAGCGTCAGCGGGGTGGGCTTCGACAGTCTCCACCGATTGGCAGCCAACTTTACACTTTGTGTGTTCATCTCCTGGATGTGAGGGACAGTGGCCGTGAAAATGTTCCACATCCTGGAGACGCGGCCCACAAAGGTGCGTTGGTGCTGGCTGGCACGGGAACGCGGCACCTCCACTGCATCACCACCGGTAAGCACCGTTCTCGTGCTCCGTGTGGCGATTCTCGGAGGCTGTCGTATCCCAGCCAGGTGTGACACTCCCTGCACCTGTGCCTTGTGGAATACCACAAGCGCCGCGACGTCCCTGCGGTGTTCCAGTGAGCCGAGAGGAATCACCGGCTCGAACTGGGCTGGTGGGTCTGGGGGGTCAGCAGCATCCACCAGTCGCAGGGCTCGACGTTGGCTGCTGTCCAGCCTCCTAGTGTGCGAGGCTGCACACGACATCCAGGAGAGGGCGGCGGGCTAAGTAAGGCCGTATCTGGGCCATGTATAGCAAGAGCTTCCCTCCCCTGTCGAGGAAGCTGGCTACCCTTCGACGGGCAGAGACTCTGTGAGAGGCCTTTTTAGCAATGTGTTTGATGTGGCCGTCAAACCTTAGCTCTCGGTTCACCTCTACTCCCAGAACCTTGACGGCTTCCTGGAGTGGGAGAGGAACGCCACCAAACCACAGCCTTCCTTCCACTGCTGGCCCGGCAGCAGTGGAAGGGAGGCTGCGGCTCTCTGCGGAGGCTCTCTCTCTCTCTCTCTCTCCTCTCGCTCGTCCTTCTCATTCTCTCTCTCTTCTCTCTTCTCTCTCTCTCTCTCTCTCTCTCTCTCTCTCTCTCTCTCTCTCTCTCTCTCTCTCTCTCTCTCTCTCTCTCTCTCTCTCTCTCTCTCTCTCTCTCTCTCTCTCTCTCTCTCTCTCTCTCTCTCTCTCTCTCTCTCTCTCTCTCTTTCTCTCTGAACCTCTCGTTCAGGTCGAGCAGTCGAGCTGGTTAGAGGCTCTTACCTTCACTCCAGTTGCCAGGAAGTTGTTCAGTGATCTTATCAAGATGGATATCGAAGTACTAAAAACTTTACTTGAGTGTCAAGATAAGGCGTACAAGAACGCTTTGGAACTATTTTTAAATCAAACTAATAGAAATAAAAAATCTTGTGAAACTACCGTGACTGATCTGACAAGGAGCCTAGAGTTCACTCAGAATGAGGTCGTCGAGTTGAAGAGGGAGGTGAACAACTTAAAGCGAGACAAAGAAGACTCCAACGTTAAGATACGAAGCTTGAATGACGACCTATAAGATAAGAACGAGAAGTTGAAGGAGCTGGAAGAGAAGAGTGTTTATGAAGAGGACTATAACAGACGCAATAATCTACATATCACCGGTTTGGCAGAACACCCAGGAGAGACATGGGAGAGAACAGCTGAAGATGTGAGTAATCTCTTGGAAAGGAAACTACAACTACTTAAAATGGAAATCGAACGGGCCCACAGAATCAGTCAACAAAGTGAACAAAGCAGACCAGTAGATGTACGCTTCACCAGATTCTGCGACAGGGAGGCGGTGATTCGAAACTGTTCGAAACTCCGAGGCACGAACATCGTTATCAACGAGGACCTCTGACCTACGTCCCAAGCCATCAAGAGGGAGAAAATGCCCTTGCTGCGTCAAGCACGTAGCGAGGGCAAAACTGCATATTTCCGACATACCAAGCTGATCGTGAAGGAGAGACCAGGTGATGTGCGTGGTGGCGGTGGCGGGGCAAGGAGCGGCGGCACTGACGAGCCTCCGCGCCGTGCTACTGACATGACCGCCACTGCAGATGCCGACGCTTGTGAGGGCGATGAAAGAATTACTACGTTCACTGGTACTGCTGCAATTACTACTATTGCTGCTCTGGATGTCGAAGAGACTGCTAATTCTGCTACTGCTGCTGCTGATGCCGCTACAACACAGATGCAAACAAGGCAAGGAACGAAAAAGAAATAGATTCAGTAAGCCAGACACGCAAAATAGTATATAATAAGCAATATTACTTAAACATTAAGCAATGGATACTTATTTCTTTCCATTTTTTCATTTACAAGATATTTTTGTAGACTCTGTCAATGATAACCATCAGTTTCCATTAGATGTCATAAAAGAATTAACATATACTCCACTTAACGAAGCCAATCTACCAGACTCTGTTGACAGCTATCTCTCAGATCATTTAGAAAAAGAAATAGATTGCAAATATTACTTCTGTGAAGACTTAGAGACAAATTTACTAAATTGTAACCTCAATTTTCTGTTTTATAATATTAGCAGTGTTCCGTTACACTTAGACACTTCTTATGATCAATGTTTGAATGCAACCTATGTTAAGTACGATGTCATTGGACTTTGTGAAACCCGTCTACATGATAATATATCTTCCCTTTATAAGCTTGACTCTTACCATGAATTCTTCCAGAATAAAAGCACCACGGGTGGTGGACTAGCAATGTTTGTGCACGACATTTTTCAAGGTAACATTATACATAATATCTCTTTCCAGCAACCACACATTGAATAATTATTTCTGGAAATCTCGGGTAATTGCCAGTATGTGATAGGAAATATCTACAGACCACCTATTTCTAGTATTCACAATTTTTTTCAGTCCTTAGAAAATATCTTGGAATTTCTAGCACTTACATATGATACACCGTGTTATATAACTGGTGATTTTAATATAAATCTACTTAACAATGAGAATAATGTTAATAACTTTATTAACCTACTTATTTGACATTCATTTTTTCCTACTGTCACAAAACCCACAAGAGTTACTAACAATTCAGCTAATTTAATAGAACATATATGGACAAATAATTTATGTAACTATGAAACAAGTGGAACTATCTACACCCAAATTAGTGATCATTTTCCAATATTTTCGTCCTTTTCACTACCAAATAATAGTAATTCAGCAGCTTCTTATGTATCATACAGGAAAAGACTGTACAACGATGAATCAATAAGTACATTTAAATCTGCTCTATCTAACTATAAGTGGGAAGATCATATGACTGGACAGGATGTTAATAAAGATTTTGATATCTACATGCATACCTTCATACAGCTATATAATAGATATTTTCACGTCAAAGAGCACAAAGTTAAAAAGGAACCCACAAATAAACCATACATTACAGAGGGAACTAGGAGCTCCATTAAACATAGAAACAATTTACAAAACCTTTCAGCCAAATGGCCATTAACTTATGAAAAGAAGTTTAAAAAATATCGAAATATGTTAACTTCTATAATTAGAATTGCGAAAGATAATTATTATAAGTCTACTTTAAAAGATGATTCAGGAAATCCCTCTAAAACTTGGCAAATTGTTAATGATATTTTAAGAAGAAAAAATTGATCAAATTGTA
>JACEEZ010009545.1:41841-54341 GCA_016584305.1 Chionoecetes opilio | reverse complement strand
ACGGATGGATTTTTAGGGAGTTTGCACACGTTAATGTTGATGGACGATGCTGTGATATTTGCTACAAGTCGTGAGATGTGTGTGAAGAAGCTTGAGGTTATATGTCACTTTTGTAGGGGGGAGTTGGTATGGTCATTATTGAAAAAAAGACAAAGTTTTTTGTTATTAATGGAGAGGACTATGATAGAAAAGTGTTTTTTGAGTGAAGGAGTGAGCGTGGGGCTATGTCTCTAAGTACTTGTACCTTGGGCATGGTTCACTAATTTTGCCAAGATGGCGATATCTTGAGACTGCATAAGCGGCAAGTGAAGCAGTAGTGAACAAATTCTCCATTTTCTGTGCAAGCAACACTCAATGCCATTTGTATATAAGAAAGTTGTTTTCGACGCAGCAGTGATGAGCTCATTATTGTATAGCTCGGAGTCGTGGTTAACAAAGAAAACGAAAGGACTGGAAAAACAATATAATAATTAGTGAAAAGTCTGCTTGGTTTACGGAAAAATATAGCATGAATTTATGTATGATAATAGCCGGTATTCCCCCAATGCAACACCTCGTTGAAAAGAAAAGTTTTAAGTATATCCAAAGGAAACATGCAGACATAGACATGGACCAACCTTACCACTTTGTATATAATCTTTGCAGGCAAACAAATACACCTGGTTTCCTGTTCATAGAAAGATCAGCTGTTTGGGACAATAATATGGATCCATTAAATAGTATTGTGAGATTTGTGTAGGAAAGAGCAGCCGGTGCAACAAAGCTCACAACCTATATCACAGACCTGAACCCATCCATGACAGTGCAACCAAGTGTATCGAACCATAGATTCATCCAAGGACTACAAACGTGAATCATTTACCAGACTCAGACCTATGTCCCCCCCCAATCTTAAGATAGAAGTAGGGAGGTGGAGTCGCACACCTGCTGACCAACGCGTGTGTCAGTGTGATGGTGAACAGGTGCAAACAGAACATCATGTCTTGATAGATTGTCCCCTCTCTGCTCACTGCCGCGCAAGGTTCGACATGTTTGTGGAAATTATCCATAAACTACCCTTTCATAATTGGTAGAGTAGTGGTTTTGTCTCCCCCCCCCCCTTGTGAGTGAAGTATTTTCCACTCGTCATAGGAGGGGTGTATAGGGATGTATATATATATATATATAATTATAATGGTAATGGGTAATATTAAGGTAATTTGAGTAAGGGATAAGTGCTGGGATAGAATAATTGAACATTCCCAGTAATATTAAGCATTAGCACTTTCTAATTAGCACCTTTATTTGGAGCGACCGCTCATGGGCTGCCGTACTTTAAATTTGTACCAATCGTGGCCGTCCACCTGCTCGCTACCGAAAGGTGACACGAGGAATTTGGGGTGGCAGCTGCTGGCAGCTCAATGGGAAGTCAGTACCATTCTAGTTCCCGTGAGAGTAACATCTCTTTGATCTTATCTGATTACATTGATAAGAATTGTATATAGACTCTTTGTACATATAGTTTAAAATCAAAGGACATGTGTAAAGAAACAACACACTGATAACAATCGCCGCGTCAAGTTATTTAGTGTGAAAGCTTTTTTGACGTCTCGATAACAACCAAACTCCAGCCCGCCGCCTCTGTCTTTCAAGGGCGGCTCTGATCACGCGCTACCACTGTAGATCACAAGACCATTGCAGTATTAATACAAGACCTAGAGCCCATTTTAACCCAATATCCACCGATAAGTATCCTAGTTAGTTGATTAGCTAGGGTATGGAGTCGGGCAGGGATATATGGGTTTGATCGTTAGGTAAGAACCCTCAGATTAAATATGTTTGTAGCATAAATTTCTACAATGTTACAGTTTTCTAATATTACCAACCTATTGAATGAGGACACATATGTACGTGAATTATGTGATTATGTACATGAAGTGCCTAGTATTTTTGCTTAGAATATATGTATTACCTTCTACTTGGAAAAAATGATATATTTGTTTTGTTTGGACAAATGATAGATCTGAATTGTTTTTTGTATACTATTTTGTGTTTTGTAATCTTTTGTATTTTGTATTATGTATTAATTGGAAATTCTTTGTCAATAAATTAACTAACTAACTGTGTGTGTGTGTGTGCGTGCGTTTGTGTGTGTGTGGTGTGTGTGTGGTGTGTGTGTGTGTGTGTGTTGTGTGTGTGTGTTGTGTGTGTCGTGGGTGTGGTGTGTGTGTGTGTGTGGTGTGTGTGTTGTGTGTATGTGTGACTGCACGTCATCAAAAGGCAAAATCACTTCACTTTGTTATATAGACGTCAGTGGGTTGAGTTAGTCTATAAATATGGTTGCTTTCCGTCTATGTTAAATCTTCCCTTCCCTCTTCCTTCCTTCCCAACACCACCATCACCCCTTCTATCGCCTATCCCTCCCTACTACTTCATTCCCCTTCCGTTCCACTTTGTCCCTTCCAAACCTTAATTTCCCTCTTCCTTCCCATAATCATCTCTTCTATCGCCTATCCCTCCTTACTCCTCCATTCCCCTTCCCTTCCCTTACTCCTCCGTTCCCCTTCCCTTCCCTTACTCCTCCATTCCCCTTCCTCCTCCTCGTCCCTCCCAGCAGGTAAAATTGACGTACAGGCTGCGTCCTCACTTGCGTCGGATCTTGGGTGCGGGGCGAGGCTGGGAAGGGCAAGACAGGGCAGGGCCGGCCGGGGCAAGGGTCAAGGGGCGTCAGCATCGCGGCGACGCCCTCGTTCCAGTTGGTGGGTCCTGATGGATAAAAATTAGAGGCTTTTTGAGAGAGAGCGGCTTGTGCATATGAGTGACCTGCGGGAGAGGCGAGGCGGAGAGGCGAGGCTGCGAGGCGGGTTAAACAGAGCTGCCGATGTAATCCAGATCTGGAAAAGGAGCCATGAAAGCCCAAATTAGGGATAATATACGAGGGTTTGGGGTGCGCGAAGGCCTGCCGGAGAGAGGGAGAGAGAGGGGGGGAAAGAGAGAGGGGAAAGGGGAGGGAAAGGAAGATGGAGAGGGAGGGAAAGGGAGAGAGGAAGGGAAGGAGTAGGAAAGGGAGAGAGAGAGAGAAAGGGAGGGTATCTGGAAGGGTCTCCAGTGTATGCCATTACCTCTTGACGCAGCCACTAGTCACAGGTGCCCCGTTGTTCCCTGAGTCATGGGTCGGCCTTGATGCCTTCTTTCCCTTTATTTTCTAAAGGTAAATGATGATGAGGGTGGGAAAGATGTGAGAAATTGAAGGGAAAGGAAGAAGATAATGGAGGTAGAGGATTTGTAGGAGAGGGTAGAATATGAGAAGAAATTGAGGTGTAGGAGGAGGTAAAAAAAAGAAGGATTTAGAAAGGAAAAGGGAAGGATGATAAAAGACTGATAGTGAAGGGAAAGAAGAGGAAGGGTATAGGGACTGATCAGGAGAGAGAGAAGAGAGAGGAGAGAGAGAGAGGAGAGAAGAGAGAGAGAAGAGGAGAGAGAGAGAGAAGGAGAGAGGGGAGAGAAGGGGAGGAGAGAGAGAGAGAGAGAGAGAGAGAGAGAGAGAGAGAGAGAGAGAGAGGAGAGAGAGAGAGAGAGAGAGAGAGAGGAGAGAGAGAGAGAGAGAGAGAGAGAGGAAAAGAGAGAGAGAGAGAGGAGAGAGCAAGCCCGAGAAAGCATCCAGAGAAGAGTCCAGCGACTGTTTAAGACAAACGTCCCCACCACGCGCCTGACTCCTTCCAACCCCTCCAGGAGGGCAGGGATGTGGCAGGTTTATGTGTCATGCACAAGGCATTAAATCTCCACACGCCCCATCTGGCAGCCATCAAGCTCCCCAGGCCCACGCCGCCCCTTCACTCCACCCGTGTCGCCCCACACAGACAGGAGCAAGTGACCGTGCCCTTCTCCAAAACAGAACACCACCTACGTTCTTTCTTACCCCGCTATGGTCGTCTGTGGAACCAGTTAGTTCACCAAGCCGACCTCTACCACCATGCCTCGCTACACGACTTTAAGCGAGGGGTGAACAGATGGTTGAAGGCCTAAATTATCATTAAATATAAAATGTCTGTTTTATATTATATGTAGCTATAGATAGCTCTAGTATAAAACCTAGAGCATTAGCTCTAATAACACAAAATGTACTAACAGTTAAATAAAAATAAAAAAAGAGAGAGAAGAAGAGAGAGGAAGAGAGAGGAGGAGAGAGAGAGAGAGGAGAGAGAGAGAGGGGGAAGAGAGAAAGGAGGGAGAGAGAGAGAAAAGAGAGAGGGGAGAAAAGGGGGAGAGAGATAGAGAGAGAGAGAGAGAAAAAGAGGATAGAAAAGGGGAAGGAGAAATAATAATGTTGAGAGAGACTTATTTGGGAATGGGGGAGGAGTAGGAAAATCAAGGAGAAAATCGGGTAGGATTTCCATAAATGAAGACAAAAAAAAGAAAAAAAAGAAAAAATAATTGAAAAAAAACCAGACCCAAAAAAGGGAGGGAAACGACAAATAAAACTAATAAAGAAAAAGAAATAAAAAAAAGAGCAAAAAGAATAAATCGAGAGAAAAAGAAAAAGAAAATACAAAAAAGAAACACTATAGAAAACAAAGGAGTTTTTAAAATGGGATAATCGATAATTCAGGGTTTAAAAACAAAGTATTGTCTAATTTTTTTTTAGCTGATTTGGACAATTTGATGACTTTCCCAAAAAAACCACATTCATTTTGCTAAATCAGGTTAATTTTTTTGATCTATCCCCACATGATTTTTTTTTAGTTTTTTTTTATATGTAGGGTTTTTTTCTATAATATGAAACGTCCTCCATAACAACACCGATTTTGCAGTAGTAAATTCCACAAATCCAATACCTCCACAATTTTAGAAATTAAAAGGGGTGTGGTCCTAAACAATGTCACCAACTAGGAATCTTCGGAATCACGACCCCTGGATTTTACAGCCCTCTGTTGTTGTTCCTCTTTTTTCCCTTTTTCAGCTTTTTCTTTACTTGAACACTTTTTTTTAAAAACCCATGCAGTTTACTGCACCCCCCTTTGGGATACCTTGGTGGTGTCGTGATATCGCACGTCTTTCCGATAGGCAGACTCCCTATTTTTGTTCTGTGCCTGGGATACTGCGTCATAGAGGTGAAAAAGATCCTCGGTAACCCCTCCCAAGCACTGATTAATTTTTTCCAAACTTTTTGAACTTGTGCAAATTTTTTTTTTATTTCTTTAAAAAAAAGATTTCTAAAGTTTTTACATGCCCAATTCTGCTAACTGGATTTTTCTTTTGCGGTAATGAAAAGGATTCGGCCAGAAATCTTCAAAAAAAAGCCCGAGATTCTGCTTTCAACCCGCGGCGTCGCCGTACACCGTTGTTCCTAACAGGAATCCAGCAAATTTCAAAAGCTGATTTTCATTAATTATTTTTTATAAACTTGGGACAGGATAAAATTGGGGGCCACACAGCTATGCAGACAGCACGAGTATCGCGTCGTTTTGACCAAGGCAAGAAAAGTTTTTTTGGGAAATTTGGGAAATTTCCCCTGGTTTTGGGGGGAGCCCACAAACCAGGCACTGAATGCTCTTCTGCGCTATTGATTTGACGGGACAAAACAGAAAAACCGGAGAGCCCAAGTTCCTAATCTTAAAACACACGTGTCCCGTGCTCATTTTGATAAATTCCAGTACCCCTCTTTGGGGAAATTCCGACATTAGTGACGAAGATTCCCCCAGTGTTTGAAGAAAATGAAGAAAAAGTGGTCTAGACGATGCTGCTCCATCCTTTTTCCCCGAAGAAGCTAAAAGATCTAGTTCGCGATTCAGTTGTCAAAGTCCCTTGCCGAATGTTGGGATCCCGATTAAAGGTAAAAAACCTCCTCCTGACAGTGCTCGCATTACCCTTCTACCGAAAGAACAAGAGTACCCCCCATTTTTTTTTCTGAAAAGAAGGACTTGGTGACTGTAAGATATTGCGCAGTTTAGCACAAGTTGGAGTACCCCAAAGTACCAAAACCCGAAGATTAGAGATGTTCTTTACGATGCAAGCGATGCCCGAATGGTTTTTTGCGCACAAAAGGCAAAACCCTTGGCTCTGTACCTCTGGGTCATCGATACACTGAAGGAAAGTGTGCAGCGGTGAAATACGTGCGGTGAAATTTGTTTATCAGATGAGTGGGGTTATTTTTGTTTACCTAAATGGTAAACTTTTTTTTGGGCAACTTCCGGGTTCACCCAAATACCCCTGCTTTCTGGCAGGGGTATAGGGGCCGAGCTCGCTAACAAGAAGGAAATGGCCTTTTCGGGAGGAATTGGGGCCTTGCAGACAAAGAAGTCATAAACAACCTCTGGTGGACGAGACAGGATACTTTTCCCACCGCTGCACATAAAGCTTGGCTTGATCAAACAGTTCACCAAAGATCTAGACAAGGATGGTGGCTGCTTCACTTACTTGTGCCACGCTTTTCCAGGAGTGACCATGGAGAAGTTGAAAGCTGGCATCTTTGACGGTCCTCAACTCCGTCAGCTCATCAGTGATCCAGAGTTTGAAAACTCAATGAACGAAGTGGAACTGGAAGCGTGGAAGGCTTTTGTTCTGATCGTGAAGAACTTTCTTGGCAACAACAAGGCCAGGAACTACGCAGAACTTGTCACCAATATGCTGAATGCTTTCAGAAACTTCCGATGCAACATGAGCATCAAAATGCATTACTTATGCTCACATATGGATCGGTTTCCTGAAAATCTGGGATCAATGAGCGACGAGCAAGGGGAGAGTTTCATCAGGACATGAAAGTGATGGAGACCAGGTATCAGGGACGCTGGGATGCAGTCATGATGGCTGATTACTGTTGGACTCTGAAGAGAGACATCCCTGCCGCTGCAGCATTCTAGGAGTTCGAAGAAACGGAAGTTCAAGCCCTGAATTTAGAACAATGATGACCTAACTTCCAATTTACATGTACATACCTTTATCAATGTCTACTATTCAATGTACACTAATACATTTTTGTAACATCTAATTAATTAATTGTGTTAGAAAACTATTTTTTTCTCTTAAAAACCTATTTCAGATGAGAAATGTTAACAGAAATCAATCAAAAATGTCACAAAAATGTAATCGATTTAGTCAGAAGATCGGATTTTTTTTTAAATCGACTTAGCACAAAAACTTGACCTGATCGAGAGAAACGGATGTCATTTTCAGATTCAGCTGTGCAAAATTGTCCTAAATCAGTTGAAAAAATAAGACGACTTACAAAATATATTTTTATGTAACTCAGTAAATTATAATTAATTGGAATTTTGGATGAATGAATATGTGAAAAGAAATAATAAGGAAAGAAATGAGAACGAGTTAAATTCATGACCTACTTTTTTAATGTTTATTTATATACCATCATACCATTATTTTATCCATTATTTTATTCCATTATTTTATACCATTATTTTATACCATTATTCTATACCATTTTTTATTCTATTATTTTGTACCATTATTTTATACAATTAATTCATACCATTATTTTATACCATTATTTTATACCATTATTTCATACCATTATCTTATACCATTATTTTATACCATTATTCTATACCATTATCTTATACCATTATTTTATACCATTATTTTAGACCATTATTCTATTCAATTATTTTATACCATTATTTTATACAATTATTTTATACCATTATTTTATACCATTATTCTATACCATTATTTTATATCATTATTTGATCCATTATTTGATTAAATATCTTATACCATTATTTTATACCATTATTTTATACCATTATTATATACCATTAATTTAAACCATTATTTTATACCATTATTTTATACCATTATTTAATACCTTTATTTTATACTGTTATTTATACCATTATTTTATACCTTTATTTTATACCATTATTTTATACCTTTATTTTATACCATTATTTTATACCATTCAGGACTCAGAACCCACGTCATTACTACGTTATATAGTACTCTTGATAGAACTAAGAATCCACTGAACGTATTCCTTGGAGATAAATAAAAGCGTCATCGTACTTAAAGCGGTAAAGAAATACATTGCTGTGTTGTTTGTATAGCCACTGCAGGGACGCCAAAAGGCCATAATACTATAATCTGTTGTGTAATGAATTGCAAACTTTAGCATTATCCACGCCTCATATGTTATCAAGGGAGCAACGGCGAGAACAATTGTTATTATTTTATATGCTAACAGGATGGGGGGAAGGAATGAAGGGGAGGAGGAGGAGGAGGAAGAGGAGGAGGAGGAGGAGGAGGAGGAGAGGAGGAGGAGGAGGAGGAGGAGGAATACAAAGGAATACAAAGGAAACACAACCAGCAACAGAGCGATAGGTCCTTACAAGGCTGTTTGCTTTAACTACACTACACTAACTAGATATTAAGAGAGAAAGAATAGGATGTAGAAGGCTCCTCCCCACCGACCCACCCCTCCAGCCGAAGCTGGCCGGAAAAGAAGTGATACCATGCAATATAGAAAAACTGCATGGAATTTGTGAGGAAAGTTGAAAGCTGTAATCTATGGCTAACTACTACTAGTTTGTGGGGGTAGGTTTAGTGCTTGATAGATAGGTCATGTTATGTGTGCTTTGTAATGGTGTGAACACAGTGTGGAGGTTCAAGGGTGGTGCGGCAACCTTGCCTGGCGCTTTCTTGGGAGGCAGCAGTCAATCAGGCCCCAGCTCCGTTCAATCCACTGCGGATTGTGTACTTTCCATGTAGGACGCCGTACACTTCAATGCCTCCTGCAGCAGTGACCCCTGGTACCTTAAATCCCGATGGTGGTCACTAACTGTCAGGTCCCTAAGTGAACCACAGCCCGTCACAGGTCGAGAGTAGTAGTGGTAGCCGGTAACTCGGGGTTATCTGTGTGTGTTATGAGGTCTAATGTAGTGTTGGTGTAGATTCAGTGTGGAAGTTCAAGGGTGGTGCGGCAGCCTTGCCTGGCGCTTTCTTGGGAGGCAGCAGTCAATCAGGCCCCAGCTCCTTTTCAATCCACTGCGGTAGTGCACTTTCCAAGTAGGACGCCGTGCATTTCAATGCCCCCTGCAGAAGTGACCCCTGGTATATAAATCCCGATGGTGGTCACTAACTGACAGGGCCCTTACTGAACCACAGCCCGTCACAGGTCAAAAGTTGTAGTAGTGACCATTTACTCGAGGAGGATTTTACATAGGATTACATAGGAATAACAGACACCAGGAGACCTGTTGGTCCATAGCGAGGGTATCTGCTGAACTACATACTACTAACTATCAACTACTTGTAAGAAAACAGTTGGAAAATGATACCATGTCCTTAAAAGAAGATAGGAACACGGAAGTTTCATAGTGCAGAAAAATAGGGTATGAAATATACTAACTACAACTACCACTACCACTACAACTAATCGATCCGGGGGACTAAATATGAATTCGCAGGGCACTATCAATACCCATTTACTTTACAGTGCGCGTCAAGTCTGTTTTTAAATGTAGTTATTGTGCTGGCTTCGACAACATTTGTTGGTAACTTGTTCCATCGTTCAACGACTCTCACATTGAAATAATTTTTACGGAGATCAGTGATGCAACGTTGACCGTTTAGTTTTAAACCATTATTTCTTGTTGTCACTTGAGTTGAAAGCTCGAATAGGTTCTCTTGATTAATTACAACATAACCTTTTAGGATCTTAAATGTTTCTATCAAGTCCCCACGGATTCTACGATCCTTTAAGGAAAACATATTAAGTTTCCGCAGTCTCTCTTCATAAGATGAATTTCGCAGAGATGGAATTTGTTTGGTTGCTCTTCTTTGCACTGATTCCAATTTTGCTTGGTCTTTTACGAAACAGGGCGACCAGAATTGGACGGCATATTCCAAGTTTGGCCTAACCAAGGACGTGTATAATTGTGTCATTACTTTCGGAGTTTTGTGTTCAAAATTGCGTTTAATAAAGCCCAACATCATATTCGCCTTTTTACTGGCAGCTAGGAAATGCGGACTGGTTTTCAGATCATTACTGATGATGACACCTAAATCCTTTTCCTGCTGTACTTCAGTTAACGATTTATTTTGCATTTGATAGTTATATTTAAGGTTATCGTTGCCTATATGCATTACTTTACATTTATCGTAATTGAATTTTAATAGCCATTTATCACTCCAGTCTGATAGTTTGTCGATGTCACTTTGTATGAGTTCGCAGTTTTCTCTAGTATATGCTTTACCGCCTAATTTGGTGTCGTCTGCAAATTTCGATATTTTAGATACAAGTCCGCAGTCCAGATCGTTGATATATATCAGAAAAAGAGTGGAACCCAAGACCGAGCCCTGAGGCACCCCACTAGTAACATCTAACCAATCAGATGTTTCACCATTTATTACTACCCGTTGTTTACGATTTGAAAGCCAATCGCCAATCCATGAACATAGTTGCTCTCCCAAGCCATGTGCCCTTAGCTTGGTCAAAAGTCGCTTATGGGGAGCTGTATCGAAGGCTTTCTCAAAATCAAGGTATATTACATCCGAGGGAATTTTAGCGTCCCAGTTTGAATAAATGACATTAAAAATATCCAGTATGTTTGTTAAGCAGGATCTCTTATTTCGAAATCCATGCTGCGAGTTTAATATTGAGTTATTTTCATCGAGAAAAGACACTATTTTATCCCGCAATATTTTCTCAAATAGTTTAACAATCACCGACGTTAGACTAATTGGGCGATAATAATTACTTGCGAGGTTCTTACTGCCTTTCTTGAATATCGGTGTAACATTAGCTAATTTCCACATACTAGGAACATTTTTGTCCATTAGCGATTTATTGAGGATAATCTTTAGTGGAAGCGAAAGTTGACTGTGACATTCGCGAAGTAATCGCGGCGAAACTTCGTCCACCCCCACGGATTTTGCTGGGTCAAGTTTCTGCAAATACTTTGATACTTCGTCTACTGTTATCTCTCCTATTTCCAATCTATCACTTACGAGTCCCGCATACATGTTTACTGGTTCTGGTAATGGAGCTTCGTCTTCTTTAATAAATACCGCATTAAAGTAAGCATTGAGTACGACTGCCATGCTCTTATTTGTTATCATTTACCAAGATGTTATTTATATCTATATATATCTATATATATATATATATATATATATATATTTATATATTATTTATATTTATATATGTTATATATATATTATTTATATAAGTGGCCCAATACTAGTTTTGACGTTTTTCTTACTTCGAACATATTGAAAGAACCTTTTCGGGTTTGATTTGGATTCCTTTGCAATTTTTTCTTCATACTCGCGCTTTTTTGTTTTAATTAATCCCTTGCAACGTCATTTTACGTCATTGTATTCTCTATAATCGCCGTCCGCATTTGATCGCTTGTAAACTTTATACGCTCGGCGCTTTCTGCCAATGATTTGTTGAATCTCATTAGTCATCCAACTGGGTCTGTTTATGTTATTCAGACGTTTTGGAGGAAAAGGAGGAGGAGGAGGAGGAAGAGGAGGAAGAGGAGGAGGAGGAAGAAGAAGAAGAAGAAGAAGAACAGGAGAAGAAGAACAAGAAGGAGGAGGAGGAGGAGGAGGAAGAGGAGGAGGAGTAGTGGAAGAAGAAGAAGAAATAAAGGAGGAGGAGGAGGAAGAGAAGAAGAAGAAGAAGAAAAAAAAAAAAAAAAAAGGAGGAGGAGGAGGTGGAGCGATGCGGGCGGCCCAGTCAAGCGGCGGTCGATTTGTAAGTCATTAGCGTGATTTCCGACTGATACAAATTTCACGGGTATAACCTTGTGAAATGGTGACATTAAGGTTCCCTCCTGGAGTCACTGCGGAGCCCCCCATCACACACACGCACACACACACACATACACACACACACACACACACACACACACACACACACACACACACACACACACACACACACACACACACACACACACACACACACACACACACACACACACACACACACACACACAAACACACACACATACACACACAGACACACATACACACACACACACACACACACACACACACACACAAACACACACACGCACACACACACACACACACGTATAGCTTTCCCCATAGAAGTATAGATGCCTGGAAAGGACATAGGAGAAAAGATACAGATACGGAGACAGGACCACACGAGTATACATAGCTCAGCGAACCTTCTTGGCGATGCAGCTAGGTAAACCACAGACACACAACACACACACACACACACACACACACACACACACACACACACACACACAACAACACACACACACACACACACACACCACACACACACACACACACACACACACACACACACACACACACAGGAACACACACACACACACACATAGAGGGAGGCATCTTCAAATATGCTCCGAGTCAGCCCTCCAAAGGCGTCCGTCTCTCCGAGGTCACTCTTGACTGTGACTCGTCCGTTCTGGGGGGAAGAGTGGAAGAGGCGACGTGAGGATGTGAGTGGGCGGGAGGCTGAGGACGTGGGTGGACTGTAGCATATGGGTGTGTGGGTGTGG
>JACEEZ010009545.1:16841-36841 GCA_016584305.1 Chionoecetes opilio | reverse complement strand
ACAGTATACAGTATGGAAGGAAAGGAAGTACAGGAGCAAAGGAAGGAAATAAATACTGAAAGTAATGAGCATCACACTAATACATTCAATCAATCAATCATTGGGGGCAAACGCCGGGGGGCGCGTCGCCTCGCCCACCCTACGACGCCACTCCCGGGGGAAACTACGCGCGAGTTCCCATGCAGGCTCCTTTCCCATACAAAGCAGCTCTCGACAAGAAACATCAACTTAACCCAGCCACGAGCCTTGTGGGCGCCCCCTTGGCCTCCTCTACGCCGGATTGTTTCTTACAGATACAACCTGATGGGAAGGATCGGTTTCAGGGTAGCGTGCCACATGCCCATATAGCCGAAGTTGGTGCTGACGGACTATGCAGATAATAGGCCTCGATTCAGTCTCACGGTGCAATCGCTGATTTGACACGTAATCATCCCAGCGATACCCCATGATTCTGCGAAGACACTTATTACTAAAGACATTGATTCGTCTCTTCAAAGTCACTATTTAGTGTCCATGTCTCACAGCCATAGAGTAAGACAGGGATCACAAGCGATTTGAAGATCCGGATCTTTGTCCTCCTGCACAGGTACCGACTAATACATTGATATACAGTAAACGTAAAAAGATACATAAAAGAATAGGATAACGAAAAGTACAGTATGGCACATCCCTTTTCGTGAGGATTTGCTTATGTACGCATCACCTCCTCCGTGGGCGAGCCTTTGGAAGCCTCGAGGCACAGGTGAAGGTCGAACCCGTGAAATCCTGAGAAGCCGGCATGACACAGGGTGATGGACGAAGACGCCAGGTGACCTCATGAAGTTCGGGGAAGAGGCGAGTGGAAGCCGCCGCGAACCTCTTGTGACCGGTAGAGGCTGAGGGGAGGTCTTGGTGCTCCCTCCTGGTGGCGAGAGGGCGCATAGCGGGTCAGGGGTCTCTAGCAAACACACTCAATAATAAGTTGCTGTATAATATATCTTCCCGATGACCTACTGGGAAGGGCTGAGGCGAAACGGGCACGGAGAGGGGTGAGGGTTAAGAGGCTTCTAGCGAGGCAGAGGGTCAAGGGATGGAACATAAAGGAAAAGGGCTCATTGAGTGTCCCGATGAAATTATAACTACCGCGTCTCTTACCAGTCTCATCCAAGATTCAGTTTTAATGATTGTCTGAATATTTGCATCGATTATCTCCCTTTCACCCTCCCTCTGTTTCTTCTTTATCCTTTCCTCTCCTCCTCCTCTCCTCCTCCTCCTCCTCCTCCTCCTCCTCCTCCTCCTCCTCCTCCTCCTCCTCCTCCTCCTCCTCCTCCTCCTCCTCCTCCTCCTCCTCCTCCTCCTCCTCCTCCTCTCCTCCTCCTCCTCCTCCTCCTCCTCCTCCTCCTCCTCTCTCCTCCTCCTCCTCCTTCTCCTTCTCCTCTCCTCCTCCTCCCTCCTCCCTTCTCCTCCTCCTCCTCCTCTTCCTCCTCCTCCTCCTCCTCCTCCTCCTCCTCCTCCTCCTCCTCCTCCTCCTCCACAACATCCCTTCAGCTCTTCCACTCCTCACCGTCCCTCCATAACCCACATAACTCTCATTATCTTATGGGAACTCTTATAGGATCCTCTTATATCTTTTTCATTGGAACTAGACGCAGTGGCTTTTGTGCTTTAGATTTCAAAGGAAATCACCACCACCACCACCACCTCCACGCAGTATAGATTGTTTAACGAAGGTGTATCGCCGCTTCCCTGTGCAACCCTCGCTTGTTAGGGTCTTGGGTGTGGCTTGGGTCTCGAGGCACCTGTCCTCCTCTTCTCCCCCTGCTTACCCTGCCAAACCTTCCCACCCACTGTCCTACATCTCTGACTTATCCCTCTAATCTCTCTCTCTCTCTCTCTCTCTCTCTCTCTCTCTCTCTCTCTCTCTCTCTCTCTCTCTCTCTCTCTCTCTCTCTCTCTCTCTCTCTCTCTCTCTCTCTCTCTCTCTCTCTCTCTCTCTCTCTCTCTCTCTCTCTCTCTCTCTCTCTCAGCCACCCACCCTCCCACCCAACCTTCATCCAACACACACTTTGCTCTCCTCGATTTAGACCAACAAAAAAGTAACGGCCCTTGCACAGTGTAAAACCTTACGGGCGAGGGCATCCCGAGGGCTTCCGGAGACCTCTACTGGTTTTTGTCGTGTTGTCGCTCCGGTGTTTCTGTCGGGCATCGCTGTTCTTGCCGCCGCCTCTACCATGCCAATGTTATCTGATGCCATTAGGGAGCCTGTTTGTTAGTGTCTGTATCATTAATGGCAGTTGTCAAAACCACCTCAAGCCCGTGGCAGTTGCAGCTTACATACACACACATGCACACATGCACACACACATGCACATGCAAACACACACACGTACATGCAAACACACACACGCATATGCATACACACACACACATGCACACACACATCTTTTCTCCTACAAGTATAGACACCTGGAATGGACTAGAACGAGAGGTTATTTGCATTAATGTAAAGAAAATGGATGAATATATGGATAAGGAGACAGGGTTTAACGAGTAGGATAGCTCAACCCTTTATGCTACAACTATGTAAATAAAGTTAGGTGAACACACACACACAGTCATACACACACACACACACACACACACACACACACACACACACACACACACACACACACACACACACACGCACACACACACACACACACACACACAATTTTCTGGGAAATTTATATTTCTTGTTCCCCAGTCATTATGCAAATGTTGCTTCGTGTCAGTCATCCTGTTATCACGAAGAATCGCTCCCTCACAAGCCACACAACCCTTCACTGTGCTCGCCTTGCCTTCCATCCTCTCCTTCTCTTTCACCCACCCACCCACCCACCCTTCTCGCCCCCCACCTTTCTCTTCCACCCACCCACCCTTCTTCTATTGGGACACAGTCACAGGCACCCCTACAGTGAAGACGTGGTCGCTCCTGCTCTCTGGATACTTTTCTATTGGAATCCAAGTGTCTCCAAGACACTTTCTAGTTGTCCCTTCTCTAACAACAGGGAAGAGCAAATTCTACATAAGTGAATAGTGCTGACAACAATGGATCCAGACAATCTGAAATTGTTGCTGGAATCACAAGACAGAACGTTTTGCAGCGCCATGGACGTGGTTGTGGAACAGTTCAAATTTAGAATTGGTGCCTTGGAGGAGACAATAAGTGACCTAACTAAAAGTTTGGAATTCACCCAAGCGGAATTTCTTAACATGAAAGGAGAATTGAATGATTCAAGAAAACATGACTGTGAAAATAAAACCAAGACTCATGAATACGAAAAACGAATTGAAGACCTTGAACAACGACTTAACTACCAGGAAGATTATAGTCGTAGAAACAACCTGCGTATCAGTGGTCTGGATGAGCTCCGAGGTGAAACATGGGAGCAGACTTCGACTTTAGTGAGTGAACTCCTGCAAAGCAAGCTTCAACTACCTGCCATGAATCTTGAAAGGGCTCACCGAGTTGGTTCTGCTTCATTCTCCCGTACGCGCTCAGCTGTTGTACGTTTCGAGAGATTTAGTGACAGGGAAGCAGTTTTGAGGAATGCGAGGATCCTGAAAGGTACTGGAGTTTTCATCAACGATGATCTCTGTCCTGCTTCACAAGCCATAAAAAAAAGTCAACTCCCGCTATTGAAACAAGCAAAATCACAGGGAAACATTGCGTATTTCAAGCACACATGACTGATAATCAGAGACAGAACAAGTCAGCAAGTATCACTAACTGCTTCAAATGACATGGCCCGTGCTGTGAACCCCACCGCTGTTACCTCCAGTGGCGCCCAGTGCTGGTCGTGGCACGGTGAGCAGCGGTGCTGCAAACACACTCCGCCCGAGGACTGCTGTGACGGCGACGACTCAAGAAAAAGCTGGCGAGACAACAAGTGCTGACGGAGGCGAGGCTGCCACAGCTGGTGGTGCTGCTGTTGCGGCTGCTATTGGTGCTGCTGGTGACGGTGGTGCTACTGGTGGCGCTGGTGCTGCTGGTGACGGTTGTGCTGCTGGTGACGGTGGTGCTGCTGGTGGCGCTGGTGCTGCTGGTGACGGTTGTGCTGCTGGTGACGGTGGTGCTGCTGGTGGCGGTGGTGCTACTGGTGGCGCTGGGAGTACAGCCACTATCGGTGCTGCTGCTGCCGTCGGCCCCATTGGTAGTGGCATAAGTGTAGCTTCGCATACGCCAGTGCCAGCCAGATCCTCACCACACAAAATGAGACTCAGAAGACGCGGAAGGAAGGTAATCATGATGAGGTACTTGTATACAATTATTTTGTACATATTTATATCATTTCCAATGTCTTTAGAGTTACCATTTAGTTCTCTGAGTGATGATAACTTGTTGCATTGTCTTGAGAGTGAAATTCCTAGCGGGCCTACAAACTATGAAGATTTTCGTGATTTATATTTTGACCCTATAGCTATACACGACGAGAAATATAATAATGATTTAGATGTAAATTATTTGTATACACATTTACGATACCTTAGTGTTCCGAAATCTAGATATGTCTTCCTTGATTCCCTCAACTTATCTAATTGCAATAGCACAGTTACTCTATTAAGTTTCAATATTCGTTCTATACCTTCTAATCTACAATATTTCACTGACTGTTTTATCTATATATTAATGCTGGTATGAAAATTGACATTTTGGGTTTCACAGAAACAAGGCTTGACCAAGTACTTGTTTCCTTATACCAACTACCAGGATATAATATGTTCACTAATTGTAGCAACAGGTATGGGGGAGTTATAGCGCTATATGTTACTAGTAGGTATTACACAAATATGTCTGATGATTTTTCATTGCTGAACAATTCTTTAGACTGTATTGGTGTTAATGTTACAATTATGGGTAAAGTGTACTTATATTTATGTATTTATAGTCCACCTAGTGGTAATCTAAATGTTTTTCTAACTTCTTTAACGGATATTCTAACATTAGCAAAGGATAGAAAGTATGATGGCATATTTCCCCTTGGAGATTTCAATTTGGACCAGATGACCTACAATGACAACAAATCTGTACATGAATTAATTAGCATAATGTACTCATTTTCTTTGTTTCCATTAATCACTAGGCCCACTAGAATCACCGACACTACTGCAACACTGATAGATCACATATGGACTACACAGGTAGAATTCAATGTAGATAATCTCATAATGGAAACAGACATATCTGATAATTATCCGATAATTTCTCAGTTTAAATTCAACACCCTTAAAGTAAACCCCCCCTCATATAAAGAGATTAGAATATATTCGAATGTAACGCTTGAAAATGTTAGTAATGACTTAAGCCAGTTATCTTGGAATGACGTTCTACAGAGCCAACATGCAAATGAGTCGTACACAATATTCCATCATAAGTTTCATCAACTATATCAGAAACACTTTCCAGTGAAAAAAATCCGCATCCGCACTAAAGATAACATCAGCCCCTACATTACCTCGGCCCTAAAAAACAGTATCAAAGAAAGAAATAGACTGGAAAGGCTCGCAAAAAAAATTACCCTTAACTTATAAGGAGACCTATCGTATTTACAGGAACAAATTAACTTCTATATTACGAGAGGCAAAACATAAATATTATAAAGATCAACTCAAATCTAATCAAGGTAATCCTAAGTCACATTGGAAAACTATTAATTAAATAATTGGCAGAACGTCAAGCACAACCAATACACATCAAATAGAGTTACAGCCACCTTGTGTAGACACTTCTGACAAATTTAACGAACACTTTTTAAGAATGGGAAACATTACAGCAAATGATTTTGTCAATGAAGATTATGTCAAGTATTTACCTAACCCTCCTCTTTTTTCTCTATATCTAGCACCAACTAATTGTAAAGAAATTGAAAAATATATAAAATCACTCAAATCTAACGCTTCCGGAGTTGATGACATATCACCTATAGTCCTAAAATATACTTCATCCTTACTGTCACCTGCCTTGATGCACATTTTCAATCTGTCCTTGAGGACAGAAATTTTTCAAGAGACTTTAAAAAAAGCTAAAGTAATTCAATTACACAAATCTGGCAAAAGAACTGATATTAATAATTATAGACCAATCTCGATTTTACCAGCTTTCAATAAGATACTAGAAAAAAATATTACGCATCGTTTAGTGGATTACTTAGAAAATAATAATATGCTAACATACTATCAACATGGTTTCCGAGCTAATCATTCTACAGAGTCAGCAATTCTTCAATTTTTCTCCAATGTTTACAAGCTATTAGATGAAAAATATTATGTTATTGGACTATTCTTTGATTTTTCTAAGGCATTTGATATCCTAAACCATGATATTCTCCTTAAAAAGCTTGAAAATATGGGTATCAGAGAACTGCCATTACAATTATTTAAAAGTTACATAAGTAATAGAACACAATCGGTCTATTGTAGTATAAAATATTATAATACTAAATTTGTAACTACAGGTGTTCCACAAGGATCTGTTTTAGGACCAATCCTATTTTTCATATACATTAATGACATTATATATTCTAGCACTAAATTCAAATTTACAATATATGCAGATGACACCAATCTTCTAATAGCCGATACAAATATTTCCTCTTTATATCAAAATTTATGTACGGATTTATATTATTTAAATAACTGGATTAAATCTAATAATTTAAAGCTCAATATTTCCAAGAATTTTTTTTTATTTTTTCAAAATAGATCTGTAAAAAAATATTTGCCTCCCTTAATGCTAGAGGGTAAATTAATAGAACGAGCTGCCTGTACAAAATTTCTTGGTGTATATATTGATGAATATTTAAACTGGAACCATCATATTAAAGAGGTATGTTTGAAGCTATACATATGTTGTGGTGTGCTGTACAGAGTAAGGAATCATCTTACAACTGATGCAATGATAAGTATTTATTATACATTATGTTACCCTTATATTAATTATTGTATATCTGTATGGGCATTTACCTGGCCATCTTTCCTAGACAAACTAATAGTGGCACAAAAGAAAATTTTATGATGTATTTTTTTCATAGGAAAATTTGACTCCACAGCTAACATATTCTCTAACCATAATCTGTTAAATGTAAAATACATTCATAAGTATTTTTTGTTATTATCAATATTTAGAAACCTTAAATATTCTGAAACTCAACTTTTTGAATTCATAGACAGACAACACATCACGAGAAGTAATGACAGTAATTTTAAGTGTCCACGATTTAACACAACACTCTTTAAAAATAGTATTGTGTGTAATGGTCCTCATACATGGAACACACTACCAACAGACATCAAAAAGTTTATTGCTACTGACCAATATATTTATGTTTAAAAATAAATTAAAACCACATTTGCTAGCTAACCAGACTTCTTAAGCCCTCAATTAATAAACCTTGATTATGTAAATTTCTTAGTTATTATGGTTTTTATTATGTTGGTATTATTACTAGGTAACAATAACTGATCAATGTAAAACTAATTGTTATTAAGGGTTGGCTGTAATACATATTGTATATATTATATATATATATATATATATATATATATATATATATATATATATAATATATATATATATATATATATATATATATATATTTATTTATATATATATATATATATATATATATATATCTATATATATTTATATATATATATATATATATATATATATATATATATATATATATATATATATATATAAATATATATATATATATATATATATATATATATATATATCTATATCTATATCTATATCTATATTATATCATATATATACTATATATATAATCTATATCTATATATATATATCTATATCTATATCTATATTATATCTAATATAATATATATATATAATCTATATTATATTATATATATATATACTATATATATCTATATATATATATATATATATATATATCTATATTATATATATATATATATATATATATATATATATATATATATAAATCTGTCTGTCAGGGAGCTGACGCTCGACAGACTGTGCCTCAACACTACATAATATCAATCTCAGTTAATATTGTAATATTTTATGGCAATGAATTTACTTACTCACTTACTTACTTACTTACTCTTCCACCCAACCACCCTTCTTCTTTTCTTCCACCCACCCACCCTTCTTCTTCTCTTCCACCAACCCACCCTTCTCCTCCCCCCCTCCCTTCCTCCCCTGACCCATGGCGGTGCGATATGGGTTTCAGGCTTAACTTTTTCCTTCTCTTCCTTCCAGGTGCGGCGTGGTGGAGGGCGGTGGTGGAGGGCGTAATGCAGGACCAACGACACCCGCGGCGGCTGGACTTCTCTGAATAAAGGTACGTTATGATTACACTTTTTGGGGCCGCTGTAGGTAGACGATGACCTTGAGACTGTGTGGTTTTTTCTTCTCTTTATTCTTTTGCTACAGTATTTTCAGTTTCCTTGTTTCAGTTTACCTTGCAGTTTTCTTGAGACCGTTTGTGTTTTTGTCTATTATATATCTATTTATCTTTCTATTCTTTTACTCCAAGTTTTTTTTATTTACCTAGATGTTGTCTATATATCTATTATGGAAATAGTTTATAGTGATATTTTTCGGAAACTACTTACTGTATGGACCATAATTGTTTTTAATTGCTCGGTTTCAATTTATAATGTTCTTACTTATGATTGCTTGAAATTAAGTTTACCTAACTGAAATTGTGGTCAATAAACACTTACTGACTGACTGACTGACTGACTGACCGACCGACTGACTTACTTAGTCACTTACTGACCTACCTACAGACTGACTAACTGACTGACTTACATACCTACTTACTTACCTACTTTCTTACCTAATTACTTACCTACTTACTGATTGCATACTAATTTACTTTTCTACCTACCTACTTACTGTGGCGGCCGTCCGTGTGTGTGTGTGTGTGTGTGTGTGTGTGTGTGTGTGTGTGTGCCTTGGCGGTGAACAAATGTGAAGTCTTCTCGATGCTCGTGTGTGTAGATTGGTATTTTTGTTTCTTCTATTTTATGCTTTTTCTGTAATCACTGCCTGCATCCCGGAAGTCTGCTGACAGGTGGTTTTGTGCGCGGTTACCTGGCGGCCTTGTTACCATCATCATCATCATAATCATCATAATCTTATTATTATCATTGTTTATTTCAAGAAAGCATAATTTATTTTCTTTGTTTGACGGCCACGATGACGGTAGAGATATTTTCAAACATATTATGAAAGAAAAACCAGTCTAGTGTTGTGTGTGTGTAGAGTCATAAACAAAACTGGAGGGTTGGATGATCGCGTGCTCCTTCCTGCCTTGACCTTATTTGGACGACGGTGGTGCTCTGATTTGCTTCACCATTTCTTCCTCAAACCCTCCTTCCTCCTTGCCTCCATCCTTCTCCTCTTCCCTATCCCTCCAATGTAGTGCTTCCTTCTCTCCTTCCTTACTCCCTCCCATTGCTTCCTTCTCCTTATCCCTCCCATTGTTTCCTTCCCCTCCTTCTTCAGCTTCCATTGCTTCCTTTTCCCCCTCCTTACTCCTCCCGTTGCTTCTTTCCCCTTCCCTCTTCATTTTTTTTTTTTTTTTTTTTTTTTTTTTTTTTTTTTTTTTTTTTTTTTTTTTTTTTTTACGTTGTAGCTTATAGCGCCTGTAGGTATATGGAGAGTCTTGATGTTGGTCGATCTCGCCCGATGGTGGAGCAGGCTGGAATTATTTATAGTGACACCTGTGGTCTCAGGTGAAGATTCCATTTTCTGTGATGTTTAGATCTTCAGTTAAGGCGCATGCAGCCCCTAGAGTTCACCGTCATACTCGCAATCGGCAGACAGGTATATGCTGCATGTGGGTTGCTTCGGCCACTCGACAATGGCTTTTGATAGTTGCTCCTTGATGAGACTTGAACTCCGGACCTTCTGCTCCCCTACCAGGCTCTTGAAAGAGTTGCCCCCGGCAGGATTCGAACTCGGGACATTGAGTTCAGCACTCCAAGACGCTAATCACTGGGCCACCGCCTCCCCCATTTTAGTTTCTACTAAACCAATCCTCCTCGTCACTCTTCTCGCCTCTTTCCTCCATCCCTCCCATCTACATTGCTTCCTTACCATTCCCTCTTCACATCCCACTATACACCACTTCTTATATTACACCTCCTCGTCACTCCTCTTCTCTCATTGCTCGCCGGGAGTTATGACGTAGGATTGATAGGGTCGGCGCCTGTGGGGACGGCCGCCACCTGCGGAGGATGGCATGGCGGTGTTACCAGAAGCCTCGTTCGTCCCTACTGGGCCACCACCTGCTCTGTCCAAACACCCATCTCGCCTGACGCAGGGCTGCACACACACACACACACACACACACACACACACACACACACACACACACACACACACACACACACACACACACACACACACACACACACACACACACAGGTGGAGATGAACACAAACAACTATATAATACACAATGATACAACAGACAATTTTCCTGTAGTTTCACAATTCAGGCTTCAAGATTTGACAAAAAATTCTCCACGGTTTATTCATAAAAGATGCCTAACTAATGCTGCCCTTGAACACTTCAGTAATGAAGTTGCCCAGCTGGATTGGTCAACTGTTATAAAATCTCTGTATCCTAATGCATCGTATAATATTTTTTTCCAATATTTTAATAATATTTTCCAGAAACATTTCCCAATGAAGCAAATTCGCGTAAAACCTAAATGTCATCAAACACCATACATCACTCCTGCCTTGAGAAAAAGCATCAAAGAAAAGCACAGGTTAGAGAGATTAGCTCACAAATGGCCAATCACTTTTCGAGTAACCTATCGAATCTATAAAAATAAATTAACATCTGTTTTAAGAGCTGCAAAAAACCAATATCATAAAGAACAATTAAAACAAACTCAAGGTAATCCCAAATCACACTGGCAGTCTATTAATAAAATTCTTGGCAGAAGTTCAACTACATCAAATAACTTAATTGAATTAAAACCCCCATGTAATAACACTGCAGATAAATTTAATGATAGCTTCTTGCGGTTCGGAGACTCCTTAACCAATAATACATTAGATAGCTACTCACATAGACAATATTTATGCATTCCTCCAGCCTTTTCTATGTATCTGACTCCAGTAGAGGCAACGGAGACTGAGAAGTACCTAACAGCCATTAAGTCTGACGCAGCTGGTTGTGACGACATTTCACCTAAACTTTTAAAGCTCACTGCCTCTTCTATTTCTCGTCCATTAAGACACATAATTAATCTTTCCTTAAAAACTGGTACACTTCCAGATCAATTAAAAAAGGCCAAGGTAATACCATTACATAAATCAGGGAACAAGAATGACATCAAAAACTATCGTCCCATCTCAATCCTTCCTGCTTTTAGCAAAATATTGGAAAAGGCAATTTATACTCGCCTTATTAACTACATGGAGGGAAACAGCTTATTATCTGACTCTCAACATGGCTTCAGATCATACCGCTCTACAGAAACAGCAATTTTACAGTTTGTCAGTGACGTATACCAAAACTTAGAAGGTAAATATTATGTTGCAGGAATATTTATAGATTTATCAAAGCCTTTGATTCTTTAAATCACCAGATACTTCTCGACAAATTAGAAAACATAGGGATAAGAGGTGTGCCTCACCAACTGTTTAACAGCTATCTTAGTAACAGGTCACAAAGTGTTTTTTGTAATTCCAATTATTCTCTTTCAAAATCTATATCTGAAGGTGTACCTCAGGGATCTATTTTAGGGCCTATACTTTTTCTTATATATATAATGACATAGTCAATGCTAGCTCAAAATTTAAATGTACTATAATGCTGACGATACAAATCTCCTATTAGCTGATAATAACCTGAACTCCTTACATTTTAATTTGCAAATTGAATTGTTGTTGATAAATAAGTGGATACAGGCCAACAAATTAAATCTCAATGTTACAAAAACCAATTATATACTGTTTCAAAATCGTTCAATAAAAAATGTCATGCCCCCAATATTATTAGAAGGTGAACCAATACAACGTGTCTCTCATACAAAGTTTTTAGGTGTAATTATCGATGAAAATTTAAATTGGAGCTATCATATTAATGAGGTATGTACAAAGCTATCAAAAATAGGTGGCATCCTATATAGAGTCCGCCATCAACTAACAACAGAGAGTATGTTAAGTATATATTACACTTTATGTTACCCTCACCTGATCTACTGTGTCTCCATATGGGGTTGCACATGGCCATCATTTTTGAAAAAAATAGTAGTAGCCCAAAATAAGATTATCAGATCAATTTTTTTCATGGATAAATTTGATTCTACCAGCCGTAATAATTCTCAGTTAAATATATTAAATTTCAAATTCATAAAAATATATTTTGTATTGTTGCTTATTTTTCAAAATATGAATAGCTATACAGGTAACAAACTTTTCAAATTTATTGAAAGTTCTCATAACACGCGAGGTAATAATATAAATCTAGTGAGTCCACAATTTCGAGCAACCCTCTACAACAAGAGTGTGGTATGTGACGGTCCTCAGCTGTGGAATTCCCTTCCTACTGATGTAAAAACATTAATATTTACATGTAATTTATTTCAATTTAAAAAGAAAATAAAGAGTTATTTGTTTACTTGTCAGAATACAGGATGTTAGGCGAACGATGTAAGTGTGTGTCAATACGCAAGTCAGTGTGGATGTTCTATATTGTTAACGCTTGTAAGAATGCATGTGTGCATGTGTTGGAGATTTGGTGCTTGTTTTTACATAATTGGAATCTTATTTACTGTAGATGTAAAGTTTAATTGCATAATCTATTCAAAATAATTTCTTAGAAAATAATGTTGCCTGTGTATTGCAAATTTAGATTAGAAATTTCCGTCTGTCAAAGAGTCTTGGCTCGACAGACCATGCCGTTAATAGACATGGTAGATATATATACCAAGTTTGTTTATATAATTTATAGATGTAACAATTATGGCAATCATTTACTATTACACACACACACACACACACACACACACACACAAGCTTAGAAACATGTAGTATGCTAGGTTACTTGCTAGTATATTGCTCATAAGTTATTCTGGTGTGTGTGTGTGTGTGTGTGTGTGTGTGTGTGTGTGTGTGTGTGTGTGTGTGTGTGTGTGTTGTGTGTGTGTGTGTGTGTGTGTGTGTGTGTGTGTGTGTGTGTGTTGTGTGTGTGTGTGTGTGTGTGTGTGTGTTGTTGTGTGTGTGTGTGTGTGTGTGTGTGTGTGTGTGTGTGTGTGTGTGTGTGTGTGTGTGTGTGTTGTGTGCGCGCGCGCGCGCTGCTCTATAAATCTTACATTCATGGGGTGAAGTTAGGCACAGGTTTGCTGTCAGGGAAGCGGAGAGTATCGATTTACAAGTAGTTTTCCTTATTGCACTTTTTTTTGCTCTGGTCTGCGATGGTCATTTTCAGGCCATTGGGGGATGAGGGTTGAGAAGGTTTTTGCAGCGGTCGTGGTGGTGGTGAGGTTCCCTGTGGTGTGTGGTGGTAAAGGAGGAAATGCGGCTGTGTTTGTGTTACTCTTGTGGAGGAGGTGGATCGGTCTTTAGTGGCGGCAAAGGCAGTGGAAAGGCTCTTGTAAATGTGGGAGTGGTGATGGTGGTTGTAGCGATGTAGTGATGGTGGTGCAAAGGATGTTATGAGTAATTGGTGTTAGGAGAGAGTTTTGGGATTAGCGGGGTTCTAAGTAGAGGAGTATAGTTATGATGGCATTTTATTAGTGATGGTGATGGTCAAGAGGATAGTGAAGGTAGTGGTGGTGGTGGTGATTGAGTAAAGGTGGTGCAAAGATATTAAAAGTAATTGGTGATAGGACTTAGGAGAGGTTTCTAGTTGTGGTGGTATTAGTGGTGATTGAAGTATAGGATTAGATACGATGCCATTGTATTTGTGATGGTGATGGTGAAGAGGATAGTGAAGTTGTAGTGGTGTGTGGTGGTGATGGTGGTGGTAGAGGCAGAGTAGTTATAGTATATTATATAGTGAGGGTAATGGTGGAGGTGGTGGTGTCTGCGGTGGAGCCAGAGGGAAGGTGTAAGCGTGGAAGCTTCTCCTGACACTATATACTTTACCCTTTGTTACTCCAGCCGTGATGAATGCGGCAAATCTCCACCGTGGATGGTTTGCATATCATTCCGCGGGGGGAGGAGGAGGAGGAGGAGGAGGAGGATGAGGAGGAGGAAGGGAGGAGGAGGAGGGGGAGGAGGAGGAAAGGAGGAGGAGGGGGAGGAGGGAGGAGGAAAGGGGGAGGAGGGGAGGAGGAGGAGGAGGAGGAGGAGGAGGGAGGGTAGGAGAGGAGGGAGGTAGTGTGGTTGGCCCTTGAGGGATGAGAGAGAAAGAAAGAGATGGAAAGGTTGGGGAAGGGGGGAGGCATCAGGCTTCCGCTAGCGGGCTTAGGTGAAGGCTGAAGTGAAGGCTTTGTGGGGATCGGGCTGAGTGAAGGATGAGGGCCATGCTTCACCCTCGACCTCAGACCATTCTCGGCGAGGCAGACCGTGATGCCGGGCGCTATACAGTATATGACCCGATATTGCCCGCGCGCCGCCCCGTCACTCCTGACATGTAAATCAAGACACCCTGCGTTCTTAATGACTGAAGGGGGAGTTTTTAGTTAACATGAGGGTGTTGAGGTGTTGAGGCTTAGCGCGTGTGTCCCTAGAGAAGAGCTGAGAAGTAAGAGTGCAGAGAGAGAGAGGGAGAGCGGGAGTAAAAAAACTACTACCTCATGGCTGCTTAAGGAGAAATTCATTGTTGGTTTCTTTGGTCCTGAGTTACAAGAGCGTCCCGGGGAGGGATGAGATCCTCCCTCAAGACGAACGACGGCTGATGAATGGCAGAAGATCAGTCACAGGGACTCATATTGGCCTGGGACGCGCAAAACAAGCAGAGGGCGAATATACTCACCGGTTGGTATGCAGGGCTGACCCAGGCGTTTTAGCCCTGCCCACCACCACCACCACCAAGACGTCGCCATCCCCTTCCCTTAGCTCTTTTGTTCACGTCTTCCCTTCTCTTCGTAACCCTTGGCCACCCCTGCACCGTTCAGTACATATCTTTTATAAATACCAAATAAAGAGAGGGCAATGAAAACACTCCTGCACTCCAGCCTATAAATTTCAACTCCATCTCAATCTCTCCCTCACTAATGACCCGGCGATAAATCTCTATCACAACCTCTAAAACGAGTAACGAAGTGGTCGCCTACGGGAAAATTACAAAGACTCCCCCCCACTCGGGAATAAAGGCGAACATCACGTTCTTACTCACTGTCTTTAAAATGGTCCAAGGGGGCCCATGGGGTGGGCCTCTCGCTCCTCGGGGGTGGGAGGGGCTTGAGGTGCCGCGGGGAGGGCTGCTTGTGCCCCCCGGGGGAGCTTTTGGGAAAAAGTTGAGCAGGCAGTAATTTCACGTGTTTCGTCAGAAGGATGTTTTATTTGCCGCCGCCTGTTTTTCTCCTGGCAGGGTATACAGGGCAAGGCAGGGCAGGGAAGGGCGAGCAGGGGGCAGCAGGAGTGCCCTTCAAGGGTTTCTGTACCTGTTTTTGTTGTTGTTGTTGTTGTTGTTGTTTGATGCTGTGGCGGCCCTCCTTAGATTCACTGTATAAAACCTATTATTTCTCCTTCTCCCTCACCTTTTCTGCCTCCCCCTGCTCTCCTCATTCACCTATACCCGGCCCCCTCCTCTCCACCTTACCCCACAGCCCCCTCCCCCTCCTTTCTCTCCACCTGCACCCACAAACAACCCCATCTCCTCTCTCTCCACCCTCCCCCACAACCGTCACCTCTTCCTCTCCTGCCCCCCTCGACCCCTCCTCTCCATCCCCCCCCCTCTCACCAGGCTCCCCGCTGTAATCCACTTGACTTAAGCACCTTGGAAACAGTCATCGCCGTGTTCCGAGTGGGTACAGGCCGTCAGGATGATCAAGAAGGTGAGAAAGATGATGATGAGAAGGAGGAGGAAAAAATGTAAACACGGACGGGGAGAAGAGAGCAATCAAGGGGAAAAATATAGACTTAGATGATAACTGCACGTTTTTACTGAACTTTTACTGAACTTTACTGCACTCTACTGATTTACTGAACCGCTCACAAGAAATGGCTCTATCCAAGGCGTTGTATTTTTTCCTTACGCTTTGTCATCTTTTACATCTTTTTCTTTCTCTTTCTTTCTTTCTCTTTATTTTTCTCTTCCTTTTTCTTTTTCTTTCACCTTTTTCTTTCTTTTTCATCTTTTTCTCATCTTTTTTATCTTTTTCATGTTTTTTCACCTACACGCTCCTTATATCATCCCTCGAGAGTGCGAACACACGACTATTATTATGTTTCTTGACTATCTTTATGGATAATTTTTTTTCTGACTTTCGCTTGACTTGGCAGATGAAAGTTTGCTTGACCCTTCCTTTGATCCTTAATTAGGATTGTGTGTGTGTGTGTGTGTGTGTGTGTGGGTGCGTGTGTGCGTGTGTGCGTGTGTGCGTGTGTGCGTGTGTGCGTGTGTGCGTGTGCGTGCGTGTGCGTGCGTGTGCGTGCGTGTGCGCGCGTGTGCGCGCGTGTGCGGTGTGCGCGCGTGTGCGCGCGTGTGCGCGCGTGTGCGCGCGTGTGCGCGCGTGTGCGCGCGTGTGCGCTTGTGCGCGTGCGCGCGTGTGCGTGTGCGTGTGCGTGTGCGTGTGCGTGTGCGTGTGCGTGTGCGCGTGTGTGCGTGTGTTCGTGTGTGCGTGTGTGCGTGTGTGTGTGTGCTCATGCTTGTTTCATACCACACAGGTAAACATGAAGATGAATGAGTTAGAATGAAACAGCAACAAAAATCAGACCAATGTCTTAAAGAAAGCGCATAGGGTTTAAAGAAGTTCCAATGATTTAGAGTTTCAGTGTATTAAAATAAGGTCGTATAGCGGTGTGTGCCGTAGCATAGAGGAGGACCGAGGGAAGAAAAGGAGCGACACTTACGCAACGACCACGAAAGAGAAAGTCGCAGCAACAACGAATATATATATCTTGAGTGACATTAGTGGTGAGGGAATGGTAGGAGGGAGTAGGGAGGTGGTTGTGGTGGTATATGACGACATCCTTTCCCTCCTTCCCCACATTCCCCTCCTTCCCTCACCTCCTTCACCCACCTCCTTCCCCACCTCCTTCCCCACCTCTTTCCCCACCTTCCCTCCTTCCCCTCCCTCTTCCCCTCCTCCTCCTCTTCATTCCCCTCCTCCTCCCTCCCCACCTCTTGCCACACCTAAGAACGAGTGCGTGTAAGTGAGTCAAGAAAAATAATAAGTGAGAGACAGGGACTTTTAGAATCCTCCCTTTATATTGAAGTGACAGGAAAAGACTCCGCACAAGGGGAGTGCGGAGTCTTTTTGCAGAGTCTTTTTTTTTGCAGTTCCTTTGTTTGTGTACTGAAATATGAATGGTGGAAGGGAAGGACAGAGAGAGAGGGGGAGGGAGGGAGGGAGGGAGGGAGGGAGGGAGGGGGAGAGAGAGAGAGAGAGAGAGAGAGAGAGAGAGAGAGGGAAAGGAGAGAGAGAGAGAGAGAGAGAAGAGAGAGAGAGAGAGAGAGAGAGAGAGAGAGAGAGAGAGAGAGAGGGGAGAGAGAGAGAGAGAGAGAGAGGGGAGGAGAGAGAGAGAGAGAGAGAGAGTATACAAAGGAACACACAAACAGCAACAGACCGATAGGTCCTTACAAGGCTGTTTGCTTTAACTACACTACACTAACTAGATAATAAGAGAAAAGGATAGGAAGTAGAAAGGCTCCTCCCCACCCACCCATCCCTCCAGCCGAAGCTGGCCGGAAAATTTAAATGATACATGCAATATAGAAAAACTGCATGGAATTTGTGAGGAAAGTTGAAAGCTGTAATCTATGGCTAACTACTACTAGTTTGTGGGGGTAGGTTTAGTGCTTGATAGATAGGTCATGTTATGTGTGTTTTGTAATGGTGTGAACACAGTGTGGAGGTTCAAGGGTGGTGCGGCAGCCTTGCCTGGCGCTTTCTTGGGAGGCAGCAGTCAATCAGGCCCCAGCTCCGTTCAATCCACTGCGGATTGTGTACTTTCCATGTAGGACGCCGTACACTTCAATGCCTCCTGCCTGCAGCAATGACCCCTGGCACCTTAAATCCCGATGGTGGTCACTAACTGTCAGGATCCTAACTGAACCACAGTCCGTCACAGGTCGAGAGTAGTAGTGGTAACCGTTAATTCGGGGCTATCTGTGTGTGTTATGAGGTCTAATGTAGTGTAGGTGTAGGCTCAGTGTGGAAGTTCAAGGGTGGTGCGGCAGCCTTGCCTGGCGCTTTCTTGGGAGGCAGCAGTCAATCAGGCCCCAGCTCCGTTTCAATCCACTGCGGTAGTGCACTTTCCAAGTAGGACGCCGTGCACTTTCCAAGTAGGACGCCGTGCACTTCAATGCCCCCTGCAGCAGTGACCCCTGGTATATAAATCCCGATGGTGGTCACTAACTGACAGGGCCCTTACTGAACCTGTGACGGGCTGTGGTTCAGTAAGGGCCCTGTCAGTTAGTGACCACCATCGGGATTTATATACCAGGGGTCACTGCTGCAGGGGGCAGGAGGGAGAGGGAGAGGGAGAGGGAGAGAGATTATTATTATTATTATTAGTTTATTGACAAAAGTTTCACAAACATTTTACCTTATTACATGTATAATTTCCTCATATTTGTCCTAATTTATACTCATACATATTTCATATTAACCTAAAACAAACAAACGAAACACATATACTATGGTGACACATCCCTTACGTATATAATTTCAATACATCATATATATAACTGCACAGATAGCCTACTTTATCCCTTGTACCCATCAAATTATCCATACTGGAGAAGTCTAGCATGACATAGTTGCTTCTACATTGGCTGGCGAGTGGACACTGCAACAACACATGGGACTTATCCTGCACTGCATTTTCTACACAGGAACACAGTCGTAGTTCTTTCGGTATTTCATTTCTCCTGCCTGTTTCTATTCTAAGATTATGGGACACCGTACGTAGCCTCGTAAATGCTCGGCGTTTATAATCCGGGATAAAATCCCTATTTACATACACTGAATGTACAGAGAGTCCGGCGTTGATTTGTGTTCTGTATGTGACATATTTGGAGGCAGTCTAGGGTTTCTCCTGAATCCGACTAGCCACTCTGTCAAGTGGGTTTACAATACTCTCATACCTTAGTGCCCGTGTCAAGAATCTGTATCCCGGAGTATTGGCCGCCTCACACAACCTGAACGCTAAATGATAGGGTTCCCCTTCATCTGGTGCCCTCAACCGTGATTCAAGAAAATTTCGCCTCCTCCTAGCAATTACATCTTGTGCTGGTTGTATGCCTGATTCAATCATACAGAGATCCGGACTGGTATATTTTCTGACTCCTAGCAAACACTTTACGGCTCTGTTGTATTGTGCAATGATCTTCTTCTGATACGTTACTAGCCAGGTTTCTGAACCGTACAAAAGAGATGATGTCATTGCAGCATCGAACACCTTGCGCTTATAAATGTATGGCATATTAGAATTTGCAGCACAAAATATAGCAAATTTTTTGAGCTGTGCTTCTCCTGACGTTTCGTGAAGACCTAACGCCGAATTTATTTTTGCATCATCGCTAAACCACGCCCCTAGGTACAAGTATTTCGAAGCGTACTCAATCTTAATATCATGCATTATCAACGGGATTCTGTCTTCAGCCGTGCCGCGAATAACCATAACCTTTGTTTTCTTTTCATTTAACACCATTCCATATTCCCGACAATAATCCAGTACTACACTCAGTTTTCTCAAACACGAATCCATTGACGTGGCCAGTATTACCATATCATCCGTAAGTAATAGCATATGTAAGTCTACAAGAAACCCATCAAGCCAACACTACGCCTCAGCATCCTAACAAGCATGTATTGGGGGGAAAAGTGGAGGGGCCCCTTGG
>JACEEZ010009545.1:0-16398 GCA_016584305.1 Chionoecetes opilio | reverse complement strand
TTTGTGATATGAGGTGAAGAGGAAGTGAAGTGTAGTGGTTGTGTGATGGTGGTGGTAGAGCAGAGTAGTTATAGTTATTATATAGTGAGGTAATGGTGGAGGGGTGGTGTCTGCGGTGGAGGCCAGAGGGAAGGTGTAAGCGTGGAAGCTTCTCTGACACTATATACTTTACCCTTTGTTACTCCAGCCGTGATGAATGCGGCAAATCTCCACGTGGATGGTTTGCATATCATTCGCGGGGAGGAGAGGAGGAGGAGGAGGAGGAGGAGGAGGGAGGAGGAGGAGGGGAGGAGGAGGAGGAGGAGGAGGAGGAGGAGGAAGGAGGAGGAGGAGGAGGGGGGAGGAGGAGGAGGAGGAGGAGGAGGAGGAGGAGGAGAGGAGGGGAGGAGGGAGGTAGTGTGGTTGGCCCTTGAGGGATGAGAGAAAGAAAGGAGATGGAAGGTGGGGAGGGGGGAGGCATCAGGCTTCCGCTAGCGGGCTTAGGTGAAGGCTGGAGTGAAGGCTTTGTGGGGATCGGGCTGTGGAAGGATGAGGGCCATGCTTCACCCTCGACCTCAGACCATTCTCGGCGAGGCAGACCGTGATGCCGGGCGCTATACAGTATATGACCCGATATTGCCCGCGCGCCGCCCCGTCACTCCTGACATGTAAATCAAGACACCCTGCGTTCTTAATGACTGAAGGGGGAGTTTTTAGTTAACATGAGGGTGTTGAGGTGTTGAGGCTTAGCGCGTGTGTCCCTAGAGAAGAGCTGGGAGCGAGAGTAAGAGTGAGAGAGAGAGAGAGAGAAGAGGCGGGAGTAAAAAAACTACTACCTCATGCTGCTTAAGGAGAAATTCATTGTTGGTTTCTTTGGTCCTGAGTTACAAGAGCGTCCCGGGGAGGGATGAGATCCTCCCTCAAGACGAACGACGGCTGATGAATGGCAGAAGATCAGTCACAGGGACTCATATTGGCCTGGGACGCGCAAAACAAGCAGAGGGCGAATATAACTCACCGGTTGGTATGCAGGGCTGACCCAGGCGTTTTAGCCCTGCCCACCACCACCACCACCACCAAGACGTCGCCATCCCCTTCCCTTAGCTCTTTTGTTCACGTCTTCCCTTCTCTTCGTAACCCTTGGCCACCCCTGCACCGTTCAGTACATATCTTTTATAAATACCAAATAAAGAGAGGGCAATGAAAACACTCCTGCACTCCAGCCTATAATTACAAACTCCATCTCAATCTCTCCCTCACTAATGACGCCGCGATAAATCTCTATCACAACCTCTTAAACGAGTAACGAAGTGGTCGCCTACGGGACATTACAAAGACTCCCCACACTCGGCAATAAAGGCGAACATCACGTTCTTACTCACTGTCTTAACATGGTCCAAGGTGGCCCATGGGGTGGCCTCTCGCTCCTCGGCGGTGGGAGGGTCTTGAGGTGCCGCGGGGAGGGCTGCTTGTGCCCCCGGGGGAGCTTTGGTAAAAAGTTGGAGCAGGCAGTAATTTCACGTGTTTCGTCAGAAGGATGTTGATTGCCGCCGCCTGTTTTTCTCCTGGCAGGGTATACAGGGCAAGGCAGGGCAGGGAAGGGCGAGCAGGGGGCAGCAGGAGTGCCCTTCAAGGTTGCTGTACCTGTTGTTGTTGTTGTTGTTGTTGTTGTTGTTTGATGCTGTGGCGGCCCTCCTTATGATTCACTGTATAAGACACTATTATTTCTCCTTCTCCCTCACCTTTTCTGCCTCCCCCTGCTCTCCTCATTCACCTATACCCGGCCCCCCTCCTCTCCACCTTACCCCACAGCCCCCTCCCCCTCCTTTCTCTCCCCCTGCACCCACAAACAACCCCTCTCCTCTCTTCCCCCCTCCCCACAACCGTCACCTCTCCCCCTCCTGCCCCCTCGACCCCCCTCTCCCATCCCCCCCCCCTCTCACCAGGCTCCCCGCTTAATCCACTTGACTTAAGCACCTTGGAAACAGTCATCGCCGTGTTCCGAGTGGGTACAGGCCGTCAGGATGATCAAGAAGGTGAGAAAGATGATGATGAGAAGGAGGAGGAAAAAATGTAAACACGGACGGGGAGAAGAGAGCAATCAAGGGAAAAATATAGACTTAGATGATAACTGCCGTTTTACTGAACTTTTACGTAACTTTACTGCACTCTACGATTACTAAACCGCTCACAAGAATGGGTTATCCAAGGCGTTGTTTTTTTTCCTTACGCTTGTCACTTTACATCTTTTTCTTCTCTTTCTTTCTTCTCTTTATTTTTTCTTCCTTTTTCTTTTCTTTCACCTTTTCTTTCTTTTTTATCTTTTTCTCATCTTTTTTATCTTTTTCTTTTTTTTCACCTACACGTCCTTATATCTCCTCGAGAGTGCGAACCCCACGACATATTATGTTTATTGACTATCTTTATGGATAAATTTTTTTTGACTTTCGCCCGACTTGGCAGATGAAGTTTGCTACCCTCCTTTGGGTCCTTAATTTAGGATTGTGTGTGTGTGTGTGTGTGTGTTGTGGTGCGTGTGTGGCGTCGGTGCGTGTGGCGTGTGTTGGGTGCTTGTGCCGTGTGCGTGCGGCGTGTGCGTGCGTGTGTGCGTGGGGCGCGTGTGCGCGCGTGGCGGTGTGGCGACGCGTTGTGCGCGCCCGTGTGCGCGCGTGTGCGCGCGTGTGCGCGCGTGTCGCGCGTGTGCGCTTGTGCGCTGCGCGCGGTGGCGTTGGTGGTGGGGCGTGTGCGTGGCGGGGTTTCGTGTGCGTGTTTCGGTGTTTTGCTGTGTTCGTTGGCGTGTGTGCGTTGTGTGTGTGTTTATGCTTTTTTCATACCACACAGGTAAAAATAAAGGGAAGAGTTAGAATGAAACAGCAAAAAAAAATCAGACCAATGTTTAAAAAAAGCGCAAGGGTTAAAGAAGTTCCCAAAGATTTAGAGTTTCAGGGATTAAAAAAAGGCGTTTTTAAACGGTGTGTGCCGAGCAAGAGGAGGCCCAGGGAAGAAAAAAGGAGGACACTACGCAAGCCACGAAAAAGAAAGTCGCAGCAACAAAGAATATATATATTTGAGTGACATTAGTGTGAGGGAATGGTAGGAGGGAAGAGGGAGGTGTGTGGTGGTATATGAGACATCCTTTCCCTCCTTCCCCACACCCCCCTTTCCCCACCCCCTTTAAAACCCCACCTCCTTCCCCACCTCCTTCCCCACCTTTTCCCCCCCTTCCCCCCTTCCCCCTCCCCTTCCCCTCCTCCCCCCTTTTCTTTCCCCCTCCCTCTCCCTCCCCCCCTCTTCCCCACACCTAAGAACGAGTGCGTGAAAAGTGAGCAAAAAAAAAATAATAAGTGAGAGACAGGATTTTTAGAATCCTCCCTTTTATTGAAGTGCGGAAAAGACTCCGCACAAGGGGTGCGGATTTTTTTTTGCAGGTTTTTTTTTTTGCATTTCCCTTTTGTTTGGTACTGAAATATAAAATGGTGGAAGGGAAGGACAAAAGGGGGGGGAGGGGGGGGAGGGAGGGGGAGGGAGGGAGGGGAGGGGGAAGAGAGAAGAGAGAGAGAGAGGGGAGAGAGATGAAGAGAGAGAGGAGAAAAGAGAAAAGGGGAGGGGGAGAGAGAGAGAGAGGAAGAGGGGAGAGAGGGAGAGAGAGAGAGGAGAAGAAGAGAGAGAGGAGAAGAGAGAGAGAGAGAAGAATAAAAGGAAAACAAACAGCAACAGACGATAGGTCCTTACAAGGCTTTTTGCTTTAACAACTACAAACTAGATAATAAGAGGAAAGGATGGAAGTAGAGGCCCCCTCCCCACCCACCCATCCCTCCAGCCGAAGCGGGCCCGGAAAAATTAAGTGATACCCACCCATATAAAAAAACTGCATGAATTTGTGAGGAAAGTTGAAACCCTGTAATCTTGGCTAACTACTACTATTTTGTGGGGGGTGGGGTTTAGTGCTTGATAAAATAGGTAAATGTTTTGTGTTTTTGTAAGGGTTTGTGAACACAGTGGGGGAGGTTCAAAGGGTGGGGGCGGCAGAAATTGTGGCGCTTTCTTGGGAGGGAACCCCAGTCAATCGGGCCCCCCAGCTCCGTTCAATCCACTGCGGATTGTTTTTACTTTCCAGTAGGGACGCCGTTACCCTTCAAATGCCTCCTCCCTGCAGCAAGCCCGGGGCACCTTAAACCCCGATGGTGGTCACAAAACTGCCCAGGACCCTTTAAACTAAAACCACAGTCCGTCACGGGTGGGAGGGGTAGAGTGGTAACCTTTAATTCGGGGCTTTTCTGGGGGTTTTATGAGGTCTAATGTATGGGGGGTGTAGGTCAGTGTGGAAGTTCAAGGGTGGTGGGCACCCTTGCCTGGCGCTTCTTGGGAGGAAAGCAGCCCAATCGGGCCCCCCAGCTCCTTTCAATCCACTGGGGGTAGTGCACTTTCCAAGTAGGACGCCGTGCACTTTCCAATAGGGGACGCCGGGGCACTTCAATGCCCCCCCCGCATTTGCCCCCTGGTTTTATAAATCCGATGGTGGTCACTAACAAACGGGGCCTTATTAAAACCACAGCCCGTCACAGGTTCTTTTAAGGGCCCTGCCCATTTAGTGACCACCACCCGGGATTATATCCCGGGGGTAACTCCCGCGGGGGGCAGGAGGGGGAGGGAGGGGGAACGAGGGGGGAGATTTTTATTATTATTTTATAGTTTATTGAAAAAAAGTTTCCCCAAACTTTTTTCCCTTTTATTAAAAACCATGTATAAAAATTTTCCCTTTCAAAAAAGGTTTTTTTTCCAAAATTTATACTCATCCCTATTTCTTTTTTAACCTAAAAAAAAAAAACGAAAACACATATACTAGGGTGACAATCCCTTAGATAAAATTTTCCCAAATACATCAATATAAACTGCACAAATAGCCACTTTATCCCTTGTCCCCATAAAAATTAAACCCCATATGGAGAAGTCTAGCAGGGAATAGTTGTTTTAAACTTTGGCGGCGAGTGGACCCCGGGCAACAAACAGGGGGATCATCTATTCACTGCATTTTCTACACGGGGAACACAGTCTTTAAGGTTTTTTCCCGGTATTTCATTTTCCCCCCTCCCTTTTTCTATTCTAAGTTTATGGGAAAACCGTCCCGAAAGCCTCGTAAATGTCGGCGTTTATAATCCGGGAAAAAAATCCCTTTTTACTTTACACGGGAATGTACAGAGGGGCCGGCGTTGATTTGTGTTTTTGTTGGGGACATATTTGGAGGCAGTCTAGGGTTTCTCCGGGGAACCCGGGACAAAGCCACTTTTTCAAGGGGGTTTTAAAAATACTCTCATCCCTTAGTCCCCGTGTCAAGAATCGTACCCCGGAAATTTAATTGGCCGCCTCACAAAAACCAAAAGCAAAAATAAAGGGGGTTTTCCCCTTCCCATCGGGTTCCCCTCAACCGGTGTTTCAAAAAAAATTTTCGCCCCCCTCCTGGGCAATTCCCATCGGTGCGGGTTTGTTTTTTTTTTTTTTTTTTTTGCCGATTAAAATCATACAGAGACCCGGGACTGGTTTTTTTTTCTGACTCCAAAGAAAACCCACTTTACGGCTCCCGTTGTATTGTTTCAATGATTTTTCTTTGATTTTCGTACTAGCCAGGTTTTGAAAACCCTACAAAAAGAGATGATGTCATTGCAGCCCTCGAAACACCTTTCGCTTAAAAAAGGGAGGGGATATTAGAATTTTTCAGCACCCAAAAAATAGCAAATTTTTTGAGCTGTGCTTTTCCTGAAAGTTTGTGAAAAACCCAACGCCCCAATTTTTTTTTTGCCATCATGCCCAAAAACCCCGCCCCCAGGACAAGTATTTCCCAAGCGTACTCCCAAACTTTTAAATAGCATTATCAAAAGGGGTTCGTCTTTTTAGCCGGGGCCGGGGGGAATAAAAATAAAACCTTTTTTTTTTTTTCATTTAAAAAACCATTTTTAAAATTTCCCGACAAAAATCCGACTTTCCCTTTGTTTTTTTCAAAAAACGAATCCAATTTAGTGGCCCCCTATTACCTATCATCCGGGAAGTAATAGCAATGTAAGTCTTTCAAAAAAACCCAAACAAGCCAACCCAAAACCTTTTCGGCCCCCAAGCAACCAACAAGTGGTCTATGTATATGGTGAACAGGGAAAACCCGCCCCCATGGGGGCCCTTGGCGCACCCCCGGTGGCGTCTTGGTTTGGGGACCGCCCGCACGCTCCGGGGCACGCGTACATGGGGCCGTAAACGCTCGCAGCCCCTCCCCGGGCCCCACCCCCAGCGAAATGCCCAAAACTTGAATTAATTTTCCCCCGGGGATCTATCATTGCCTTTTTTAAAATCAATAAACAAAGGGAGAGGGATGGGAGAGGGGGAGAGGAGAGGGGGGGGGAGGGGGGGAGGGAGGGAGGGAGGGAGGAATAAAAGAATATTTGTAGCCCGAAGGGGGAAAAAACAGAAGGATATCTTGGGGCAGGATATAAAAAAAAAAAAAAAGTTTTTTAATAGTAGTAGAAAGGGGGAAGAAGACGACGACTTAAAACACCGACAAGGGTTAACAAAAATTTTTGGGGTTCCCCTTTTATCCTTTTTTTCGATATGCCCCGAGGAAAGAGTACAAGAAAAAAAGGGAAAAAGGCGGAGCAGGATGAATAGTTGTAGACGAAGAGTGAGGTTCAGTGTATTAAACCCCTTTACCCCCGTCCCTTTTCCCTTGCCAATATAAAATCGTCGGTTTCTACCCCTAAAAAAAAAGATAACTAACTTAATTACCAAAAATTTCCCAGAAAACAAAGGGGAAATTAAAAAAGTTTAATCCATAGAATATTGAAATTTTTACATTCATTAAAAATTTTCTAAGGGTTTCCAAATTACCAAAACAAAGTTTTCGTTATGGGCCCAAGGGGGTTAAGAAAAACCTCCCCCCTCTTTTGTTTGCCGAAGAAATAGAAAAAAGGGAGGAGGAAGGGAAGGGCTGAAGAATATTTGATTACCCCGTTACCCCTTTTGAAAAAAATACAGAAACAGGTAACAGTAGGGCGAAGGGTGAGGTTTTGTGTTTTTTAACCCCTTTAGACCCAGAAAGTAATTTCCATTGTTTAATTTTTGGGGAAACCCTTAGACGAAATTTTTTGGGAATATAAACAAGTTTTTGTAGATATAACCTTTTTCAGTATTTTTGCCCAATTTAAATTAAAAGTTTGGGATATTAAGGTAAATTTTTGTAATTTTTTTTTTTGGGGGGGGAAAAAAAAAAAAACACACGATTTTATATAGGAAAGGGAAAAAATTTGGGCCCTGGGAAAGGGGTTTTAAAAAGCCTGTCTGCTTTTTTATTTGGTTAAAAAGGAGGGTTTTTGCGGGGAGCCCTGCAGAGCCACGGGAAAGTGGAAATGCAGGAATGAGGCCCCAGGTCCCTCCCTCTTTATTGTTAAGTTTTGTTTTTCAGATTCCTCGGGTCGTCTGGCTTTCACGGGGGGATCTCAAAGGCCGCTGGCCCTTTTTTCTCTTTTCCCAAGACCCTAAAGGTTTTTGGGGGGAGGAATGAGAGATGAGAGGAGAGAGAGAGAGAGGAGGGGGAGAGGAGGGGGAGGAGAGAAGGGAGAGACGGAAAATGAAGGGGGGAAAAAGGGGAGAGAGGGAGGGAGAGAGAGAGGAGAGAGAGGAGATTTGGAAAAAGGGGAGGGGGAGGAGAGGAGAGAAGAGAGGAGAAGGACCCCCCAAGGAGAGAGAGAGAGGGGGCAGAGAAGAGAGAGAAAAGAGAGGGGAGAGACCCAGAGAGAGAACGAGAGAAGGGGAGAGGGGAAATGAGAGAGAGAGAAAAGGGGAGAGAGAGAAGGAGAGGGGAGAGAGACGAGAGAGGGGAGAGAGAAGGGTGAGAGAGGGAGAAGGAAGAAGGGAGAGAGAAAAGAGAGAAGAAGGGGAGAGAGGAGAAGAGGGGGGAGAGGAGAGGGAGAGAGAGAGAGGAGGACCCCAGAGGGAAGAAAAGAAAGATAAGGAGAAGGAAGCTCACTTGGAAAAATTTAAAATAAAACCAACCAAAACCCCCAATTTAAAACACACCACACACACACCCCACACACACAACACACACACACACACAAACACACAAACACACACACAAAAAAAACCACACACACACAACACCAAAAACACACCAAACAAACACACAACCCCACACTTGCAGACCCCACACCCTTAAGCACACAAAAATTAAAGGGAAATTTAGAGATGCAAAAACCCAAAAAGACCTTGTGACCCCAAACAAGGATATGTTAAATAATGGATAAATAATCATGCGAGGGACCGGGGAGAGAGAGAGAAAAAGGGAGAGGGGGGAAGAGAGATGAAGAGAGAGAGAAAGAGAGAAGAGGGGGGAGGAGAGAGAGAGAGAGAGAGAGAGAGAAGAAGGGAGAAGGGGAGAGGAGAGAGAGGAGAGATGAGACGGGAGAGGAGAGAAGAGAGAGAGAGGAGAGAAAAGGGGAGAGAGGAGAGATAAAGAGGGAAGAGAGAAGAGAGTGAGAGAAGGGAGAGAGAGAGAGGAGATAAGGGGGTGTCAAGTAATTTGTGGGGCGGTTGAAATATGAGATCAAGTCCGGGGCGAAGAGGAGGGGGTTTTGGGTGAGGGGAAAAAAGGCGGGAAAAAAGGAAGGGAAAAGGGGGAGAAGAGAAAAAGAAGAGAAGACAAAAGAAGAGGATAGGACAGGACAATACAGAACTGGGGAGATAACGATACTATCTATACCCGTATAAAAAGAAGAGGAAAGAAAAAAACCTAATAAAACAATAATAACTAAACAAATAGTCATATATGAAAACAGCACCACAAAAAACGAACCTTTAAAAACGAAATTTAAAAAAAAGAAAGAAAAAATAAGAAAAAAATAATAATAATAGGAAGGGAAGGGAAGGGAAAGAGGAAGAAAGGGAAGAGGAAAAAGAGGAAGAGGAAGAGGAAGGGAGAGGAAGAGGAGAGGAAGAGGAAGAGGGGGAGGAAAGAGGAGGAGGAGAGGGAGGAGGAGGGGGAAAGGGGGAGGAGGAGGGGGAGGGGGAGGAGGAGGGGAGGAGGAGGAGGAGGAGGAGGAGGAGGAGGAGGAGGAGGAAAAGGAAAAGGGGAAAAGGGAAGAGGAAGGAGGGAAGAGGGAAAAGGAAGAGGAAGAGGAAAAGGAAGAGGAAGAGGAAGAGGAAGGAGGGAAAAGGGAAGAGGAAGAGGAGGATTACTAGGATTAATAGGGTTCATAGGATTACATAGGATTACATAGGATTACATTTGGATTCATAGGATTACATGGTTTTACATAGGATTACATGGATTTACATAGGTTAAAAGGAGAAAACAGAACCAGGAGACCTATTGGTCCATAGGAGGGTATTGCGAAACACATATACTAACTAAAAACATTGAAGAAAAAATTAAAAAAGTACCAGCCCTAAAGAGGATGGGAACATGGAAGTTCCATAGTGCAAGAAGGTAGGGTTTGAAAAATATAACTACAACTCCACCCGCCCTAACAACTAACGATCGGGGGATAGATTACGAATTCGCACTTCAATCCCCCATTTACTTTACAGTGCGCGTCAATTTGTTTTGAAGAGTTATTGTGTTGGCCCCCGAAAAACTTTTTGCTGGTAACTTGTTCCATCGATAAAACGACTCTAAAAATTGAAATAAATTTTTACGGAGATCGGTGTGCAACTTTGACCGTTTAGTTTTAAAAACCATTATTTTCTTGTTGTCACTTGAGTTGAAAGCTCAAAAGGTTCTTTTATTAATGACATAAAAACCTTTTAGGATCTTAAAGGGTTTCTATCAAGCCCAACGGTTTCAGATCCTTTAAGGAAAACATATAAGTTTCCGCAGTCCTCTTATAAGATAAATTTTCGCAGAGATGGAATTTTTTTTGGTTCCTTCCTTGCACTGATTCCAATTTGGCTGATCTTTTACGAAACAGGGACCAGAATTTTGAACGGCAAAATTCCAAGGGCGGGCCTAACCAAGGACGGTATAATTGTTTTCTTTCTTGGGGAAAGTTTATGTTCAAAGTTACGTTTAAAAAGCCCAACATCATTTTTGCCTTTTTATGGCAGTAGGAATGCGAAGGTTTAAAGATCTTTACGATGAGACACCTAAACCCCTTTCCTGCGACCAGTTAAGATTATTTTGCAGATAGTTATTTTTGAGGTTTCTTTGCCAATGCATTACTTTACATATATGGGAATTTTAAATTTTTAATAGATTTACACTCCATCTGATAGTTTGTCGAGATCATTTTGTATGAGTTCGCAGTTTCTCAGTAATGCTTTCCCGCCAAATTTTGGTGCATCTGAAAAAAATTTTGAATTTTAGTACAAGTCCGCAGTCCAGTCGTTGATTATATCAGAAAAAGAGTAGGACCCAAGCCCCAGCCTGAGGCCCCCCACTAGTGACATTAACAATCAGATGCCTCACCATTTATACTACCCTTTTGTTTACGATTTAAAAGCCAATCGCCAATCCATGAACAAAATTGCTCTCCTATCCCAGGGCCCCCTTAGTTTTGGGTCAACAGTCGCTTATGGGAACTGTATGAAGGCTTTCTAAAAAATCAAGGTATATTAATCGAGGGAAATTTTAGGCCCAGTTTAAAATAAATGACTTTAAAAAAAAATCCAGTAGGTTTGTTAAGCAGGATCTCTTATTTCGAAATCCATGTGGGATTTAGATAAATTTTATTTTCATCGAGGAAAGACACAATTTTACCCCGCATATTTTTCTCAAAAGTTTAACAATCAGGAGTTAGAAATTTGGGGGCGATAATTACTTGCGAGGCTTTATCCCTTTTTTGAATATGGGGTTTTTTAAAAATTAGAAATTTCCACATATAGGAAAAATTTTTTTTACTTGGGGATTTATTAAAATAATCTTTAAGGGAGCGAAATTTGACTATGACTTTCGCGAAGTAGTCGTGGCGAGTTTTTATCCACCCCCACGGTTTTTGTGGGTCAAGTTTCAGCAAATATTTTGATTTTTTGGGTCAAATGTTATCTTCCTTTCCCGTCTCCCCCTTTCGAGCCCGCATACATGTTTAGGGTTTTCTGGGAAATGGAGTTTCGTCTTCTTTAATAAATACCGCTTTTTTTAAAGTTTCATTTAGTACGAACGCCTACTTTTTATCATTTACCAGATTTTATTTTTATCTTTCAGTGGTCCAATACTGTTTGACTTTTTTCTTATTTCGAACGTATTGAAAGAACCTTTTGGGTTTTGTTTGGGGTTTTCCTTTGCAATTTTTTCTTCATATCCGCTTTTGACTTAATTTAGTCTTTTGCAGCGACGTTTTGACGCATTGTATTTTCTAGAATCGCAGGTGCTTTTGATCGTTTGAAAACTTTATACGCTCGGCGTTTCTCCCCAAGATTTGTTGGATTCATTATTATCAACTGAGTTGTTTATGTATTAAACTTTTTCTTCATGGGAACATTTTTATCCACCACCGTTTTGGAGTTTATTAGGAAACATTACACATTTTTTCGGGTTTATTACCTTTTAGTAGGTCAATCCATTTAACTTCGTTAGTACCCTGCGACCCTCGGCAATCTGCTTTTTTATAATTTGGGATAATAACCGATTTTCTGTGATGTTACTTTTTGAAATTTATGCCGCATCGTTGCCGTGATCACTTTTTTGCCAAATGTTCACCTATATCGCGTAATAATCGATAAATGTCGGTAGTGAAAACAAATCTAGGATACTATATCCCTTGTAGGCTACGGACCACCTGATTTTAAAATATATTCGTTCCCCCATTTTAAAGCAATCGCATACCTTTTTATCAGCAGAATTATTATCCAGTTTATATGAGGTAGGTTAAAATTCCACAAATAATTGTATCTTTTTTATTTTTCAAAATTATTTTTTTCCGTCAACAGGAGGCAATTATTTCCGCATTAGATTTGGGGGGCGATATATTGTCCCAAATTTAGCAATTACCGTTTAGTTAATCTTTGCGTAGACTGAGCATAAGATCTTGTTTACTTATCGATTTTCGTTGCTTGCAAATTTTTTTAATGTAAAGAAGACACCCCCACCTGTTTTTATGCGTGCGAAAAATTTGGGGAATGTTTTATAGCCGGGAAATTGGCTATTTCAGTATAAATGTTTATTTTTTTTGTTGAACCAATCTCAGGTACTGACGATTCTGGCTTTTTCGGCAAAAAAACGTTGCTATAATTCGTTACGCTTTAAAATAAAGCTTCTGGATTGTGTAGAGTAATTTAAAAGGGGAGGAGGGGAGGAGGGAAAAGGAAAGAGGAAGAGGAAAGGAAGAGGAAGAGGAAGAGGGGAAAAGGAAGAGGGAAGAGGAAGAGGAAGAGAAGAGGAAGAGGAAGAGGAAGAACAGGAAGAGGGAAAAGGGAAAAGGGGAAAAGGAAAAAGGAAGAGGAAAAGGAAGAGGAAGAGGAAGAGGAAGAGGGTTACATAGGAAATTTAAAAATTACATAGGATTTCATAGGTTACTAGGAAAAGGAATACATAGGAAAACTGGGATTACATGGGATTAATGGGGTTTCATGGATTACATGGGGATTTCAGGGATTACTGGGATTACTAGGAAAAACAGACACCCGGAGCCCCATTATCCATAGCAAGGGTATCTGCTGAAACTACTATGCTAACTATCAATATTGTAAGAAAACGTTGGAAAAAGATCCATGTCCTTAAGAGAATAGGAACATGGAAGTTTTATAGGCAGAATGATAGGAAAGAAAAATACAATACAAAAATATCACTACCCCAGACTAATCGTCGGGGGACTAGATACGAATTGCACTATCAATACCCATTTACTTTTCAGTGCGCGTCAAGTCGGTTTTTTAATTGTTATTGGAGGCTCCGACAACATTGCTGGAACTTGTTCCACGATCAACGACCCCCTAACATTTAAATAATTTTTAGACGGAGATCGGTGATGCAACGTTGACCGTTTAGTTTTAAACCATTTTTTCTGTTGTCACTTGAGTTTTAAAGCGGAATAGGTTTCTTGATTTTGGACATCAAAACCTTTTAAATCTTAAAGGTTTCTATCAAGTCCCACGGATTCTACGATCCTTAAGGGAAAAAATATTAAGTTTTCCCCAGCTCTCTTCATAAGATGAATTTCGCAGAGAGGGAAAAAGTTTTGGGTTTCTCTTCTTTTCACTGTTCCAATTTGGCTTGATCTTTTACGAAACAGGGCGACCAGAATTGAACGGCATATTCCAAAGGGGCCAACCAAGGACGTGTATAATTGGTCATTTCTTTCGGAGTTTTTTGTCAAAAAATTTCGTTTTAAAAAAGCCCCAAAATATATTTGCCTTTTTTTGGCAGCTAGGCAAGCGGATGGTTTTCAGATCATTTCTGATGATGACACCTAAACCTTTCCTGCTGTATTTAGTTAAGATTTTTTTTTGCATTTTATAGTTATATTTAGGTTTGTTGCCCATTTCATTACTTTTTCAATATGGAATTGAATTTTAATAGCCATTTTTCCCTCCAATCTGAAGTTTGTCGAGACACTTTGATGAGTTCGCAGTTTTCCCTAGTATATGCTTACCGCCTAATTTGTGCATCTGCAAATTTCGATATTTTTTATACAAGTCCGAGTCCAGATCGTGAATATTCAAAAAAAAATAGGACCCAAGACCCGGGCCTGAGGACCCCCCCTAGAAAAATCTAACCAAACAGAGCCTCGAAATTTTTTACTACCGTTGTTTTTCGATTTGAAAGCCCAAACGCCCAAACCATGAATAAATGCTCTCCTAAGCCTGTGCCCTTTGCTTTCAAAAGTCGCTTTTGGGGAAGTACGAAGGCTTTTGAAAACAAGGATATTACATCCGGGAGTTTTAGGCCCCGTTTTAAAAAGACATAAAAGAAAACCAGTGGTTTTTTAAGCAGGATCTTTACCCAAAAAAACATCTGGGAGTTTAGATTTAGTTATTTTCATCGAGAAAAAGACACATTTTACCCGCAATATTTTCTCAAATATTAAACAATACGGACGTTTTAGACTAATTGGGGATAAAATTTTTTGCAAGGGTCTTTCTCCCTTTCAGATATCGGGTAAAATTAGCTAATTTTTACATACTAGGAAAATTTTTTTACCTAGCGATTATTTAAAATAATTTTTAATGGGAGCGAAAGTTGACTGGAAAATTCCCGGGTAGTCGCGGCGAGATTTCGTCCACCCCAAAAGGGGGTTTTGCGGGTCAGTTTTAGCAAATACTTGATATTTCGTTTTACGTTATCTTCCCATTACCAGTCTATCCCCTTTTGAGTTCCGATAATGTTTATGGTTCTGGGAAAGGAGTCTCGTCTCTTTTAAAAAAACCGCCATTAAAGTATTTATCTAGTACGAACGCCATACTTTATTTTATTTACCAGATATTTTTTATTATCTTTCAGTGTCCAATATTTTTTTACGGTTTTTTTTTATTCGAACGTATTGAAAGAACCTTTTAGGTTTGATTTGGATTCCTTTGCAATTTTTTTCTACTCGCCTTTTTAGACTTAATTAGTCCTTTGCAGCGCGTTTTTCGCGTGTATCCCCCAGAATGCAGTCTGCATTTGATCGTTTTAAACTTTGTACGTCGGCGCTTTCTGTCAATGATTTTTTGGGTTCATTATTTATCCAACTTGGTCGTTTATTTGTTTAAAAAAGTTTTTTTTCCCTGGGAACAGTTTTTTCACCACCGATTGGAGTTATTTGTGAATACATTAACATGTTTTCGGCTTTTTTACCATTTTTGTAGGGCAATCCATTAACTTTGCTTTGTACCCTGGATTTTCGTGAAAAACTGTTTTTTTTTAATTTGGGACAGTAACGATTTTCTGTATATCTACATTTTTAAATTTATGCCGCATTGTTAGCCCCGTGATCATGTTTTCCAAAAGTTCATCTATATCGCAGTAATCAATCAGATCAATTCGGTAGTGAAAAAATAAATTAGGTACATTATCCCCTTTTTAGGCTCCGGACCACCGATTAAATATACTTCGTTCCCAAAACAAGCAATCGAACTTCTCTTTGCCGAAATTTTATTCCAGTTTTTAAGAGGTAGGTTAAAAAATTTCCCCAAATAATTGTATCGTTTTTTTATTGTTCACAAAAAGACTTTATCTCGTCATACAGGAGGCAATCTACTTCCGCATTTGATTTGGGAGGGGCGAATATTGTCCCAATAGTTAGCAATTTACCGTTTTAGTTTAATCTTTGTGTAGAGTGAGTCAATGATCTTTTTTTTACTTATTGATTTAGTTCTTGCAAAATTTCTTTAAGGTAAAGAATGACACTCCACCGCTTTAGGTGCGAAAAATTGAGGAATGTCTGTGGCCTGGAATGGCATTTCAAAATAATAAAAAGTTTATCTTTGTGTTGAACCAAATCCATGATACTGACGATATCTGGCTTTTCGGCAATAAGTATGCTAATAATTTTGTTTTCGCTTTAAATAATTTCTTCTGGGATTTGTTTTAGAGTAATTTAAGTTCCGTGAAGTTTTTGGAAACCCTTTTCGTGAGGGTTTACGGGTGGGCGTCTAGGGTCCACTGTTTCAGGGGGCTTGATTAAGTTGCTTTGATTGTATTTGGGAAAAAAGGGCGTGACCCCGGTTGCTGTGGGGTAAGAAACGATTAAGGTGATGCTGCTACCGCCGTCCGCTCGTCGTTTTTTTATAGTAAGAAGAAAAAATTTGTCATTAGCAGATCCTAAACGTGATGGCCGACGGGGGTGGGTGGGGAGTCCGTCATCCCCAAAAAAGGAGGGGAAACCTCAAACCAGGATGGGGGATTCTCGTAGAAATTATCCCAGAAATTTTCGAAGTCTACATTCTCCTGTGCCAAAGAGACCTCAGCGGTTATGGAGGAGGAGGGGGAGGAAGAGGAAGAGGAAGAGGAAGGAGGAAGAGGAAGAGGAAGAGGAAAAAGGAAGAGGAAGAAGACGTACACTGCCCACACATCACTTTTGATAACACAAATTTACTTGTGAAGAACAATATGGCGTATGTGTGTGGTTTTTTTGGTGATTGTGGTTGTGGTGTGTGTGTGTGTGTGTGTGTGTGTAGTGTGGTGTGTGTGTGTGTGTGTGGGTGTGGTGTATGTGGTTGTGTGTGTGTGTGTTGGGGTTTGGGGGAAAGCCAGTAGTGAAAGGGGGGAAGAAAAACAACGCCGGGGTTTTTCCCCCAAAGTGCGGGCTTGGTAAGGGAGGGGAGGGGGGGGAGGGGAGGGGAGGGGTTTGGGGGGAGGGGGTGTTGAGGTGGTGGGGGCGGGGATGGGGGTGGGGGTGGGGGTGCCCCGCTGGGTGTTTTTATAGTGGGGTGGTAATGGGGGTGGTGGGAGTTACTTTTTTTTTATATAATTAAAATAAAAAGTAAAATAGAGTAACGTAGCGATAATGTCAAAATAACAGTAAA
>JACEEZ010009544.1:25294-46168 GCA_016584305.1 Chionoecetes opilio | reverse complement strand
TTTAAATTTTGACTTCTCTTCTTCATTATCTCATTGTGATACAGTATAAATTCATCTGTTACTTTCTCTTCTTCATTTCATTGCTGTCCTCTTTGCTCCTAGTGTAATTCCTATAGCATGAAGCGTGGTAGTGTGCCTCTGCGGCAACAATGTCTCTACTGGTTAGTGCTATCATCCTGCCGTCTGCATTTCTGACGGCACTCTCTCTTAGTGTTTGATCTACTCTCAGTTGTGAAGCTAGCGTAAGTGTTTCACGTGTATTGGAGTGCTTTTTGAACTTGACCTTGCTACAGAATACGCAGATCGGAGCATAAACTCTTGATTCATGTGTTGATGTTCTGGAAGACTTTTTTGGAGGACAGTCACTACTACCAGATAGATCACTACTACATTCACCTGCTTTACTTTTCAGAGTTTCCAAGTCTCTTTTCATGGTGAACATGCTTCTACATTTTCGATGATAGAATATAATTGGAACTTCTTTGTCCTGAAGCGTTTTTGAAACGTCTAGAATGGGGATATGGTTCCTGACTTTGGCGGCTTCAAGTAAGGTTAACCAGGAGGCATGGCTTTGAGGACTGACAAAATGTTCATCTCCGTCGGATACTGCCTGGTGTATGATGCACAGTTTCTTGGCGGGTGCCTGTGGCGTTTCCATGTTGACGGACATTCCAGGCCTCCTACGTTGAAGTTCCACAGCTACCACGACACCGGATTCTGGTCCCGGATTCTTCTCTACATCACCAGCCTTCAACAATAGCTTCGAGAGGTAGTCAGCTGCTACTCTACCTCTCCACTCCAAAAACCCGACTTTCTCTGAACGCACGACCTGCGGGCCGGCTGGTCTTCCGGCAGTGGTGGTCTCCTCGAGGGTCTCCAACGTCGCCAGTCGATCGTCCGGTCCGTCTCTCGCCGATGAAATACGACACCTGAAAAAGATTTTTTTTTTTAATTATATGTATGTATATTTATATAATTATATAATATACAGTTTGGAAAAGGGGGATAACTCCCATAAAGCTGCCACTGCCACAATGCTATCACATGTTTTCTAACTCTAGGCATTTATACCTTCCCAAAAAACACTATTAGCATTCTCGCCCTAATTTGATACCGACCAACCCCCCAGGCTGATCGCCTATACACACACTTTAACCATCACTACTACTACTACTACTACTACTACTACAACAACAACAATAATTACTACTACCACACACACACATAATGGAAATTTTAATAGAAATACTATAATACATTTGTGAAATAGTTAGAAAAATAAAAAAAATGTAAGAAAAATAAATCCTTGCTTTCCTATAACGTCAAAACAAAAAACATTATGATATGAATTTTTTTATAGTGAACCCGTTGTGAAAAAAAAAAAAAAACACTCATGACGTCCCGAGTACCCAACATAAACATTGACAGGCCCACACCCACGTCGTACAGGCGTTTTGAACAGCTGTCACGCCCTTTACAGCAGCTGCCCCGCCCACCACAGCACGCCCACAGCAGTATCAGCCCTCTTAATAGTCTGACCGAGGGTCGGTTGTCTAGAATTGTTTAATAATTTATCCGACTTGGGACATAGAATAAAAAAGTCGGTTGTTTGGACAAGTCGGATGTTTGAAGGTCGGATGTTGGGAATTTGGCTGTATCTATACTTTAATTTTTCATTATCTCAGCGTCTCCATGCATTTTACCTTCACCTTTCACTTTTTTCCTTTCACTTTTTTCCCTTCATAGATAGATAGATAGAACAACAAAAAGATCAATTCCTTCAGCACTACATCCCTGAAAATAACTGAAACTAACCCCTGCACAGTCCCGCTTGTCCCTAATTGAGAACGTGAGTGCTCGGGTATGGAGAGAGAAGAGAGAGAGAGAGGAGAGAGAGAGAGAGAGAGAGAGACGAGAGAGAGAGAGAGAGAGAGAGAGAGAGGAGAGAGAAGGAGAGGGGAGAGAGAGAGAGGGAGAGAGAGGGGAGAGAGAGAGAGAGGAGAGAGAGAGAGGGGGAGAGAGAGAGAGAGAGAGGAGAGAGAGGAAGAGAAGAGGAGAGAGAGAGGAGGGGAGGAGAGAGAGAGGAGAGAGAGGGGAGAGAGAGAGAGAGAGAAAAGGAGAGGAAGAGAGAGAGGAGAGGGGAAGAGCGAGAGAGAGAGAGAGAGAGGGGAGAGAGACGGAGGGGAAGGGGAGAGAGAGAAGAGAGAGAGAGAGAAAAGAAGAAGGGGAGAGAGGAGAGGAGGAGAGAGAGAAAGAAGAGGAGAGAGAGACGAGGAGAGAGAGAGAGAGAGAGATTGGGAAAAAGCGAGGAGAGAGAGGAGAAGAGAGAGAGAGGAGAGAGAGAGAGAGAAAAGAGAGAGAAAAGAGAGAGAAGAGAGAGAGGGAGGAGAGGGGGAGAGAGGGGGATGGGAAAAGAGGGGAGAGAGAGAGGAGAAAAGGAAAGGGAGAGAGAGAGATGAGGAGAGAGAGAGGGGGGAAAGAGAGAGAGGGGAGAGGAGAAGACGAGAAGAGAGAGAGAGAGGAGGAGAGAGAGAGGAGAGATGAGAGGAGAGAGAGAGAGGGAGAGAGAGAGGAGAGAGGAGAGAAAAGAGAAGGAAGAGAAGGAGAGAGAGAGGAGAGAGAGAGAGAGAGGAGAGAGAGAGAGGAGAGAGAGAGAGAGAGAGAGAGTTAATTTATAGTACGTGCTTTTGGGGGTATAGGGGAGTAGAGGTTGGGGGTTGGGGGACACACACTGAGGGGCGCCGCACGTAGCCACCCTATACGGCAGGGGGGGGATTAGTACTTAAAACCCCCTGAAATTTGATGACTCACATCGCGTTTGTTCCGGGTTTACTAGAGGTCAGCGGCCTGTGTGTTGTGTGTGGTATGGTGTGTTTTATGTGTGTGTGTGATGTGTTTTGTGTGTGTGTGAAAGTAAGTAAGTAAGTAAACGTTTATTCTAATAATAAGAAAAATGTTGTAATATAACAAATTTCAAAAAACATTAGCCACGGTCCGTCGAGCCGAAGTCCATGGGGGGAACAATAGTTTTACTGTATTGTTAGCGGGCGGGGAAAAATTAAGACTGCTAAATAATATTGCGAAAATAAATTAATACATAGAAAAAAATATCCAAAACTGAGGAAATCCCATTCGGTAATGACAGGGGAAATAAAAGGAATTCATTAGTAGCAGAATAAAAATAATTGTAATAAAAATAATAATAATAAAAATTTAAAAAATAATAATAATAATACAAATTAAAAAAACAATAGATATAACTAAAAAATATAAAAAATAATAGATGAGCAGAAAACTAAAAAATTTATAATGTAGTAAAATAATAATTATATATTTTGTTGAAAAGAAAATACTTTCTAATTTCTCTCTTATATCTAACAAAAAATTGTATTGAAAGGAAAAACTTTTTTTATCATGAGGCATATCATTAAAGAGTTTCGGCCCAAAAATGATAACACTTTTTTTAAATAATTTTGTTAAAAAGGACAAAAAAGGTTAAATTATATTTCTTTTAGGTAACTTTTTCAATAATTTAAATATTGTGCTTTTGTCCTGATTTTTAAATATTAATAATAATGAAAATATTTGTGAAAACGGGGAATTTTTAAAATATTTGTTTCAGAGAAACTTTTCTGTTTAGTCAAAACTTTTTAAAGAAAAAAATAACACCGAAAAATTTATTTTGTGCTATGAAAATTTACAAAAAAAAGGGGGGCCATTGCTGCCCATAAGGAACAAAAATATGAGATGTGAGAACAAAGGTATAAAAATCCTGATCATTGCCTCTGTAGTTGGGTTATGGGGGATTTTGATAGAATGCATTTTCTTAGAAATTTTTCAGACATGTTTGATAAAATGTGCTTTTTCCAATTTAATTTTTCATCAATGTGACACCAAAGAAATTTTGAATGATTTGACCGTTCAAAAATTTCGCCATCTAATAATAGGAGGGACGGAGATATTCACAGACCTTTTTTTAAAATAAAATATAATTGTTTTTGAGTAAAAATTTTTAATTTATTTGATTGAACCTGATTTACGTTGTTAGTTCTGGATTAAATGTGTGTATAGGAATCTAGATTTTTGTTTTTAGAGTAAAAAGTGTGTGTATCAGCATAAATCAGAAAAGAAAATTTTGGCTAGCATTTACAAGTCAATAATATATTAAAAAAACAGAATCGGCCCCAAAACAGAATCTTGTGGTACACCTTTAAAATGGATTCAAATGGAGAGTAAATCGATTACAAAATACATCTTTTTTTTGTCCTGAGATGCTCAAAATAATTTTCAGGAATTTCCTCTTATTCCTAAGTTTTTAAATTTTGTGAAGAAAAAATTTTGTGGTAAAGGGGTATCAAATGCTTTGATAAATCCATGAATACACCAATAACATTAGTTTTTTTCCCAAACATGTGTACAATTGCTGACAAACGAATATTGCAGACTCAGTAAAATTTGCTGTGCTCTGAAGCCATGCGGTATTCAGTCAAAAGATTGTTTTTTCAAGGAAATTGTTTTAGGGAGAGGAAATCTTTTTTTTCAAAAATGTTTTAAATGGGGGAAAGGGTGGAAATGGGGGGGAAAATTTATTTAAGTCACTTCATCACCTGACTTGAACAAAGGAATTACTTTTGGTTTTTTTTAATGGTCTGGCAAAGGTACCATTTTTAATAAAAGGGTTTAAAAAAACAGGTCAAGGAGTAGATTTTAAAGAGGACGTGCTTTAGTTTTTTGGGAGAATGTCTCATACCCAGGCTATCTGATTTCAGCGTGTTGAGGTTTTTCAACGGAGTTTTTTTTGGCAGGAGCCAAATACTGGAAAAAAACTTGGTAAATTTTTTTAAGATATTTTTTTAAATAAATTCGTCTTCATTAATATGGACTATTTCTTAGAAAAGTTCATTAAATTTCACGGATGTATCCGAGCAAGGGGGTTTAATTCTATAGAGCGTTATTGTAACTTCGTTTGCCCACAAAGAATTATTGTTTTCCATTTTCTTTTTTTGGGGTTTTCCTGGTTTTCCTGAAATTAATTTTTGTAAAAAGTTTTTTGTGTTTGTAAAAAAGATGTTAAATTTTTTTATAACTGTCTGTAAGTATCTATAGGTTAATGGCCATTTTCTAACTAATCTTTTTAACGTGTTTTCTTTTATGCTGGTTTTTTGAGGGGAGTGAAAATGGGTAATTTCCTCTTTTTATTCAAACGAATCCTTTTAAGGGAAAATGTTTTTTGAAATAGTTTTAAAATTTTTATAGAATAAATCATAAGCCTCATTAGAACATGTTTAGGGGAAATACAAAATTCAACGACAAGAGAAGATCACTGGTGAAATGTTCCATTTAAGCGTAGTAATTAATCTTTTTTAAATAAACTGAGGTTCTAGTTTTTTATGTTAAGTTTAAATTTAGACAATGTGGGAAAATGACAGAAATGTCGGTTTGAATTATATAGTTTCCCCTTATTTTCTTTTTAGTTGGATGACCAATGTGGTTATGAGGGTTTTGAGTCTGGTAACTGGGTTGGTTTGGTTTTTAAAGGAAAAAGCGATAAAGAAAGATTAAATTTATGAAATTTAAAAACATTATTTGCATTACTTTTCAATAAATTCAGATTAAAAAATCTCCAAAAAAAAAATACCTGATGTTTTTATGTAACTGAAGAAAGAATGTCAGCATACCTTATGAAAACTATTGAAATTACCCTTTGGGGGGCTAAAATAATAAAAAAAAATATTTCCCAGTTATTATTTAATCTCAACACCTATGGGTTCGATATGAGAGTCTGAAAAAGGTGAATTTATTTTTTCAAGATAAGTCAACACATTGGACAAAATAAATAGCAACCCCCCACCCCATGAATGTTTCGGGGTTCGTATACAGTAATAACCCGGAAGTTTTATACAGTGAGCAGGGTGAGGATCTAGCTTAAATTTTGAAGCCAAGACCTTAATTTTGATAGATATTGCATAATTGTACTTTGAAATACTGAAGATTCTTTGGAATGGTCGTATGTTAATTTGTAATGAAAAGTGTGTTACTGAGGGAAGAAATGCATCAGGAGAAATTAAATTTGGAAAAATTGTCAGACTTCGGAACATTAATTAACTATTGTGTGTGAAAAAAATTTATTTTTAAACTAGTCTTGTTTAGTTTTATATTATAGGAAAGGGTTAATTCTAAATTGCGAAAAATATTTATTTTAAAGGGATACAGGGTGTGAAGAATAGGTTTTTAGTGATTTATCACTTAAGTTGAGAAAGGGAATATATTTGCACAATGATTCCAAATTACCATAAAATACTAAAGAAAATAAAGAAATTAAAATTAACAGAGGGAAGCCCGGAACGCATTTACACTTTTTACGGTTTTCGTAGGTTCAAGTGATGCGCGTTTAACATCATCAACCGCGGCAAGGCAGGAGACCCGACAGGGGCCCTGCCACCAACAGGAGCCCCACTATCACCCCCATCAGGGGGACCAAGCCCCCGGGACCAGGTCAACAGAACAGTGGGTGTTGTGAAGGACCAGCGCCAACAACAGCAGCAGTGGATGTGGAAGGACCCGGGAAAGGAGCAGTAGAGAAAGGGACCCTTTTCCCCCCTCCACTGACGCACCAATAAAAAAAAGCTCGCTCCTCCCCCGATCGCCTCCCCCCAAAAAGCACCAGTGATCCAGCCACCACCCTGCGTCATGACCAGCACCGTCGTCGAAGCTTTACCATTTGGAACCCCTGGTGTTGGCTTGTTATTTCCTTAATTTATTAACTTTATGTTTTAAGAAGGCGACTTCCCCCCCTCCCTGGCCCGCTTTAATTAAAGGGGGAAAATGACTCTTCTTTAAACTCTTGTGGGTGCTGGGCCAGGTCTTCATTTTGTAGATGCCCGACCCCTTGAGTTTCCTGGGGTTCCTGACAACCGCCCCCGGTCACCAAACTTCTCGAACCTGCAAAGATGTTCGGGGTCGCGGGGAGAGGTGGGCTGTTCGGGTACTCGTTTGAGCCTCATCGAAGGTAAATTGTAGTTTCTCTCCAACAGCTTCGACACCTATTGGCGGGTTTTTTCCCAAGTTTTTCCCCCCCGGGCTTTTTTGAACCCCGGAAGCGTAGGGTTATTTCGTCTGTTATAAATCCTCTTGATAGTATGCCTTTTTTTAAACCCCTTCAAACGTACATTTAAATTACAAATTTAGTTTTTACTGTCAGTGTCGGATTTCCTGAGCACTTTAAATTCACGTTTTTAGGTCCGCGTTTTGCTTAGTGAATTCCCGGGTTTTTGTCAAGTCCGTTAGGTTCCTTCAGCTTTCTGATTCTTGATTTTAGTTGTTCCATTAAATATCCCAAAACCGCCGAAGGTCTTGTCCTGGGCCTCAAGAAGACCCTTTAAAGCCCAAATCCATGGCTAAGACAGACAGTGAATTCTTTTTAACACTTTCCCGGGTCAGGAGACTAATTTGCGTGTCCGCCCCTTCCACGAGTGTGAAAAAGGTTTTTTGTGTGTGTGTGGTGGGGAACTCTGTAGTGTGTGGGTTTGCACGTCGGCTTTAAAACCCGGGAAGTCCCGGGTCGATCCCCGGGCGGCGCGAAAGATAGATGGATGGTCTTTCTTAAATCCCTAGCCCCTGTCCACCCAGCAGTGAATGGGTACCGGGTGCCAGCCGGGAGTTTGTAACCCCCCCCCCCCCCCCCCCCCGGGGTGGTGGCCTCGGCCAACACTAATATGCAGCAGCGGTAGATCACTATGGCTCTAAGGCATTATTCTCTAAACAGAACAAACAAGAGAAAACAAAACAAGAGTGTGTGTGTGTGTGTGTGTGTGTGTGTGTGTGTGTGTGTGTGTATGAATATAATATAATATAATATAATTTATTTTTGCTCAGACTTTATAAATAAAGTATAAAGTATGTGTGTGTGTGTTACCCTTATCTGTGTGTTATTATAGGTAACAGGGGTCAGCCCGAGTAAAATACTTACAACTGTTGGTGACACAGTAGGGGTTGATTGCCTCAGAAGTGCAAGGTTGATGGGTAGGCGTATACCGTCCTGGCCAGACACTTCAGATGGTAGTTGAATAAAAGTGGTCGAGCGGTTGTTTTATAAGCTTGTTAATCAGTAAGTACCAGAACAATAATTACAAGATATATATACATATCTGTACACTGTGAGATTTATACATTAATAATGTCACACTGTTTGTTAAGTAACGGCCAATGAAACTAATGTCTAATAGACAGAGCCAGAACAGTTAGTTTCGTGACAAGGTACTCTCACACCTCCTGGGTGTGGAGTACAAACAGACACTCTGAAAGGTGTCGTGAGTAGGAGCGCCCTGTAACGCGTCTCCTCGTAATCTGTGTTCTGTCCCCTCTCCGGCCAGTTGCAGCATATAAGGAAAGGAGGCCGGAACTGACAGGTTCCGGTGGACATATCTCTCAGGCCTGTTGTACTCTCGTCAGCGTCATCATCCTTGGGCAGAGCGCTGAGATGACACACACAAAACTTGTGTGTGTGTCTTCTGGAGCCAGGGGCGAGGTGTGTCTACGTGTTGCTTCAAGACACCAGGTTGACTGTCCACGTCATCCTTATGGGCCATGGCGTGATACTTCGTCAACATAACCTAATCAAAAGGTGTCAGCACTCAGCATCCGCTAGGCGCCAGTACAAGACACACAGACACTCAGACATACTGTATTAGTATCGATTAACACATACATATAATATAAACCAGTACGCTAATATGTGTGTGTGTGAGTGTGTGTGTGTGTGTGTGTGTGTGCGTGCGTGTGGTGTGTGTGGCGTGCGTGTGTGTGTGTGTGTGTGTTTGTGTGTGTGTATGTGTGTGTGTGTGTGTGTGTGTGTGTGTGTGTGTGTGAGTGTGTGTGTGTGTGTGTGTGTATGCGTACGTCCGTGCGTGCGTGTGTGTGTCAAGGGGTAGGAGATGAGTACGTAAAGCTTATATACATTAATCCCGCACACCTTATTATAACACTAGATTAATAACACGGTGTGGGTTTATGTTCGGAATATAAAAATTATATATGTGACTACTTAACACATTGTGACATTGTAGTTATTACCGCATTACACGCATCGTACAGAGAGGCTCGTGTCGTAATAGCACGGTGTGAAAACCTGTCTAGGCGGCGTGTATCATCCCCTGTCTGGCGTCATGTGTACGGCAGGCCGGCGGCAGACCTGCACGCGTGATTATGTTGTAGTGCGTCCCCCTATATTACGCAGGTACATACACACATACACACACACACACAACAACACACACCACACCACACACACACACACACACACACACACACACACACACACACACACACACACACACACACACACACACACACACACACACTGGCCGTGTGGAACAATGCACCATGGTAAATGTATGTGTGTGTAGCTTGACGCACGCAGTCTCTAGTTACAATCACGGCTCGGGAAGTTGCTATTCCCCTTGAGCAAGGGGTTGGTAAGTGTGTGATGTGAGATCCATAACTTTACCTAGAGATTGATCTATAAGATCTAAGCTCTTTCTGGAGGGGTTAGGGCTGGAGATCATGGGCCCAGCACGTGATCAGGCCGTGGATATATCACACACACAGGTACTGGCCGCGCACGGGGCTCTGTCTTCAGACGGCCTCGGGAAGGACCCCGACCCGACCTTCGCAGCGGCGAGGCACACATCGCATCCCTTTACGACATGCAGGTCTTGCCCGGACTCCCGCAGCTCCACCCCGGCACGAGCCCCGCGGCGGGCAAGAAGGGCCACACTCCCGCACTGGATGATCCCCCGTTCCCCTCCAGGGCTGCTCCGCCCCCGTCCCCTGAGCTCCCGGTGAGAGCACTCAGGTCCCCCGCGCCGATGCGCCGCAGCACCCCATACCGTGCCGTAGCCGGCGCTGCCCAAGGGCACGAGCTTCCTTCCAGGAGGAGCAGGAGGGGGACGACCAGGAGAAGGAGGAGCAGGAGAAGGATGAGCAGGAGAAGGCGGAGCAGGAGGGAGACGAGCAGGGGAAAGACAAGCAGGAGAAGGACGAGCAGGAGGAGGACGAGCAGGAGGAGGACGAGCAGGAAAAGAAGGAGCAGGAGAAGGACGAGTAGGAGGAGAAGGAGCAGGAGAAGGAGGAGCAGGAGGAGGACGAGCAAGAGTAGGACGAGCAGGAGAAGGAGGAGCAGGAGAAGGACGAGCAGGAGATGGAGGAGCAGGAGAAGGACGAGCAGGAGAAAGAGGAGCAGGAGAAGGAGGAGTCCCTTAGGCCAAGCTGCGGGCTGCCCATCCCCCCAACCCAGTGGAGCGTCCTCGCCTGGCTGACATGATTCAGGCACTGCAGGTGCTCCACAACAACAACACAGATGAGTGAGGCACACATAATGGCGTGCTTCATTATGTAGGAACTAAAACTCTGCCTCCTTCAAAGCAGGGCACATTGCTCTTGCTGTTCATTATCTTTATCTAAACAGTACATATTATTCTCTGGACTTATCCAATATATAATTATATATTTTATACATATTATTATTGCAATAACACTTATTGATGGCTGATGTTGTGAGCACATGGTTGTGTTGTGAGGACGTGGTTGTGTTGTGAGGACGTGGTTGTGTTGTATTGTGAGGACGTGGTTGTTGTATTGTGAGGACGTGGTTGTGTTGTGAGGACGTGGTTGTGTTGTGAGGACGTGGTTGTGTTGTGAGGACGTGGTTGTGTTGTGAGGACGTGGCTGTGTTGTGAGGACGTGGTTGTGTTGTGAGGACGTGGTTGTGTTGTGTTGTGTGGACGTGTTTGTGTTGTGAGGACGTGGTTGTGTTGTGTGGAAGTGGTTGTGTTGTGAGGACATGGTGTGTTGTGTGGACGTGGTTGTGTGTGAGGCGTGGTTGTGTTGTGAGGACGTGGTTGTGTTGTGTTGTGTGGACGTGGTTGTGTTGTGAGGACGTGGCTGTGTTGTGAGGACGTGGTTGTGTTGTGTTGTGTGGACGTGGTTGTGTTGTGAGGACGTGGTTGTGTTGTGAGGACGTGGCTGTGTTGTGAGGACGTGGTTGTGTTGTGAAGACGTGGTTGTGTTGTGTGGACGTGGTTGTGTTGTGAGGACGTGGTTGTGTTGTGTTGTGAGGACGTGGTTGTGTTGTGAGGACTGGTTGTGTTTGTGTTGTGAGGACGTGGTTGTGTTGTGAGGACGTGGTTGTGTTGTGTTGTGAGGACGTGGTTGTGTTGTGAGGACGTGGTTGTGTTGTGAGGAAAGGCGTGTTGTGAGGACGTGGTTGTGTTGTGCGGACGGGTTGTGTTGTGTGGACGTGGTTGTGTTGTGAGACGTGGTTGTGTTGTGAGGACGTGGTTGTGTGTGAGGACGTTGTTGTGTTGTGTTGTGAGGACGTGGTTGTGTTGTGAGGACGTGGCTGTGTTGTGAGGACGTGGTTGTGTTGTGTTTTGAGGACGTGGTTGTGTTGTGTTGTGAGGACGTGGTTGTGTTGTGAGGACGTGGCTGTGTTGTGAGGACGTGGTTGTGTTTGTGTTTTGAGGACGTGGTTGTGTTGTGAGGACGTGGTTGTGTTGTGTTGTGAGGACGTGGTTTGTGTTGTATTGTGAGGACGTGGTTGTGTTGTGAGGACGTGGTTGTGCTGTGAGGACGTGGTTGTGTTGTGAGGACGTGGCTGTGCTGTGTGGACGTGGTTGTGTTGTGAGGACGTGGCTGTGTTGTGAGGACGTGGTTGTGTTGTGAGGACGTGGTTGTGTTGTGAGGACGTGGTTGTGTTGTGAGGACGTGGTTGTGTTGTGAAGACGTGGTTGTGTTGTGAGGACGTGGTTGTGTTGTGTTGTGAGGACGTGGTTGTGTTGTGAGGACGTGGTTGTGTTGTGAGGACGTGGTTGTGTTGTGAGGACGTGGTTGTGTTGTGTTGTGAGGACGTGGTTGTGTTGTGAGGACGTGGTTGTGTTGTGAGGACGTGGTTGTGTTGTGAGGACGTGGTTGTGGTTGTGAGGAAGTGGTTGTGTTGTGAGGACGTGGCTGTGTTGTGAGGACGTGGGCTGTGTTGTGAGGGATGTGGCTGTGTTGTGAGGACGTGGTTGTGTTGTGAGGACGTGGCTGTGCTGTGAGGACGTGGCTGTGTTGTGAGGACGTGGATGTGTTGTGAGGACGTGGCTGTGTTGTGAGGACGTGGCTGTGTTGTGAGGACGTGGTTGTGTTGTGATGTGAGGACGTGGTTGTGTTGTGAGGACGTGGTTGTGTTGTGTTGTGAGGACGTGGTTTGTGTTGTGAGGACGTGGTTGTGTTGTATTGTGAGGGACGTGGTTGTGTTGTGGAGGACGTGGCTGTGTTGTGAGGACGTGGTTGTGTTGTGAGGACGTGGTTGTGTTGTGAGGACGTGGTTGTGTTGTGAGGACGTGGCTGTGTTGTGAGGACGTGGCTGTGTTGTGAGGACGTGGTTGTGTTGTGAGGACGTGGCTGTGTTGTGAGGACGTGGTTGTGTTATGAGGACGTGGGTGTGTTGTGAGGACGTGGCTGTGTTGTGAGGGACGTGGTTGTGTTATGAGGATGTGGTTGTGTTGTGAGGACGTGGCTGTGTTGTGAGGACGTGGTTGTGTTATGAGGACATGGTTGTGTTGTGAGGACGTGGTTGTGTTGTGAGGACGTGTTTGTGTTGTGAGGACGTGGCTGTGTTGTGAGGACGTGGCTGTGTTGTGAGGACGTGGCTGTGTTGTGAGGACGTGGTCGTGTTGTGAGGACGTGGTTGTGTTGTATTGTGAGGACGTGGTTGTGTTGTGAGGGACGTGGTTGTTGTATTGTGGGACGTGGCTGTGTTGTGAGGACGTGGTTGTGTTGTATTGTGAGGACGTGGTTGTGTTGTGAGGACGTGGTTGTGTTGTGAGGACGTGGCTGTGTTGTGAGGACGTGGCTGTGTTGTGAGGACGTGGCTGTGTTGTGAGGACGTGGTTGTGTTGTGAGGACGTGGTTGTGTTGTGAGGACGTGGTTGTGTTGTGAGGACGTGGTTGTGTTGTGAGGACGTGGTTGTGTTGTGTGGACGTGGTTGTGTTGTGAGGACGTGGCTGTGTTGTGTGGACGTGGCTGTGTTGTGAGGACGTGGCTGTGTTGTGAAGACGTGGTTGTGTTGTGAGGACGTGGTTGTGTTGTGAGGACGGGTTGTGTTGTGAGGACGTGGTTGTGCTGTGAAGACGTGGTGTGTTGTGAGGACGTGGTTGTGTTGTGTTGTGAGGACGTGCTTGTGTTGTGTTGTGAGGACGTGGTTGTGTTGTGAGGACGTGGTTGTGTTGTGAGGACGTGGTTGTGTTGTGAGGGACCGTGGTTGTGTTGTGAGGACATGGCTGTGTTGTGAGGACGTGGTTGTGTTTGTGAGGACGTGGATGTGTTGTAAGGACGTGGTTGTGTTGAGGTTGTGGGGTGGTTGTGGGTATTAATGAAGTGTTGAGTTGTGTTGTTGTAGACGCACTGATGAGGGTTTTGTGTTGTGTTGTGTTGTGTTGTGTTGTGCTGTGTGTGTGGTGGGGGGGGGGGGTGATGGTGATGGTGATGGTGATGGTGGATCAGGAGGCTCAGGCGGTGATCATGACGGCATATCAGGTATTCTCGACCCTCTCTCTGGACACACACACACACACACACACACACACACACACACACACACACACACACACACACACACACACCACACACCACACACCACACACACGCACACACACACACACACACACACACACACACACACACACGCACACACACACACACACACACACACAGACACACACACACACACACACACACACACACACACACACACATACACACACACACACACACACACACACACACATATAGATAGATGGTTTATTGACCACAGCTCCAATTACAACCAGTATATCAGACTTTAGAATATGCACAAAGAAACTTGACACAAGTCAAAAAAAATAAAAAATCAAACCATAGTCCACATAATCAAACAACAACCAAAAGGTTAAACAATTTTAATACAATTTTCCCAGCTGACACGACTAAATATAAATCCGTAAGATATCATGAATATCTGGTATCTACATGAGATACCATGAGAAATACCTTCACCAAAAATGTATTCTAATCGTGTAATTCTATACTTTCTTCTTATTGTTTCAGTTAAAAGACACAGCTCTACCACATGTCTCTCTGTTTGGATAAGTCCACAAGCACACAAACGTTCCTCAATAAGGAGGCGACCACGCCCTCTCCTATTCCATCGCCCCGTCTCCACCGCTAAATTGAGTCTACTTTCACGAAATCTAGTAAATTACATGCGGTAGAACTCATTCAACATGTGTTTGTCTTGTATATTTCGTGCACTGAAAAATTGAGGTTCAATTCATTGTACACGAGACACCTCGACGACACTGATTCATCAATCAAAGTGTTCACCTTTTGTATCAATAAGGATTTGTCAGGTACTTCATTATTGATGAATTCACTGACAATTTTTCCTGTGCGTGTGTTTGCGTTAATCACAATTTTCATAGCAAGTGACAATGGGTCATCTTGCATCCTTGACCTATCATGCCACATTTTATGAAAAAACCTGTGTTAGTGCCATTTAACAAAACCTTGAGGAGTCAGGTAGCCTGCCTCAGCGTAACACACCATATTCGATGTCGATCTTCTTACACCTAACAGTTGTTTCAAAGCCCAGTTATATAGCTTGTTAATGGGTTTAACATCTGCACCAATCCATGACTCGCACCCATACATAAGGGACGAAATCAGTGCCGCATCCAACACTCTCCGCTTCACAATGAATGGGACATCATTATTCTTTTTAACAAAGGATACATACTTCAGAACGTGGCAAAACTTATTCTTTGCATGTAACTTTACAGATGAGGACACATAACCATCACTTGTGAAGGGTGAACCCAAATACATATAACTGGCACAGTGTTCTATTACTAGGTCATTCACATGGATAGATTCCGTGTCGCCATCTTCACCATCCCTCTCTTGACGGAGTCAGAGAGGCTGTAGCTAAGTTGAGGGGTGGAAAGACAGCTGGTGTTTGTATTATCAGTGCGGAGCTCCTCAAAGCTGGGGGTGAGGCCATGATCCGCGGGTTGCATGCTGTCCTGACTGCCGTGTGGCAATCAGGTACCATTCCTCCTGACTGGAAAAGGGGGCTGGTCGTCCCTATCTGGAAAGGGAAAGGGGACCGTCAGGACTGCAACAATTACCGCGGTATTACACTGCTCAGCGTGCCAGGCAAGGTGCTTGCCCATCTATTGCTGACACGAATCCGCAGTCATCTGCTGAAGCATCAGAGACCTCAGCAGTCTGGGTTCACGCCTGGTAAGTCAACAACAGACCGTATCCTAGCGCTTCGTGTCCTGGTGGAACGCCGACATGAGTTTCGACATGGGATGCCTGCAACCTATGTTGATCTCAAGAAGGCGTTTGATTCAGTGCATCGTGAGTAACTTTGGGATCTTCTGCGACTTCGCGGGATTCTGCAAGAACTATTGGTTTGATAACTGGTCTGTATTCTGGGACTGAGAGTGCTGTGAAGTGTGGGGCAGGTATATCCAGCTCCTTTCCTATTAATACAGGAGTGAGGCAAGGGTGCATCCTTGCCCCATCATTTTTCAACGCTTGTATGGACTGGGTATTGGACAAGGTTGTAGATCAAATTGATTGGGGAGCAACCGACGGCAACACCAAGATCACTGATCTTATTTTTGCCGATGATGTAGTAGTCTTTGCTGAGTCCCTGGAGGTCCTGGTGATGGCTCTCGAGGCGCTGCACGAGGAGGCAAAGCCTTTGGGACTTGAGGTCTCGTGGCTCAAGACCAAGGTCCAGGTGTTTGGAGACTTACTAGATGAAGCAGTACAGTCTGTTCATGCGTGCAGCGAGGACATTGAGATCTTGGAAAGTTTTACATACCTTGGTAGCACAGTCCATAATGACGGTGGGTCACGTCAAGAAGTCTTACGGCGAATTGGCATAGCCCACGGTGCTATGGACTCGCTCAGCGGGAGTATTTGGCGTTGTCGGTACCTGTGCAGGAGGACAAAGATCCGGATCTTCAAGTCGCTTGTGATCCCTGTCTTACTATATGGTTGTGAGACATGGACACTAAATAGTGACTTGAAGAGACGAATCAATGCCTTCGGTAATAAGTGTCTTCGCAGAATCATGGGGTATCGCTGGGATGATTACGTGTCAAATCAGCGATTGCACCGTGAGACTGAATCGAGGCCTATTACCTGCATAGTCCACCAACGCCAACTTCGGCTATATGGTCATGTGGCACGCTACGCTGAAACCGATCCTTCCCATCGGGTTGTATCTGTAAGAGACAATCCGGCGTGGAGGAGGCCAAGGGGGCGCCCACAAGGCTCGTGTCTGGGGCAAGTTGATGTTTCTTGTCGAGAGCTGCTTGGTATGGGAAAGAAGCCTGCATGGAGACTCGCGCGTGGTGACCCCCGGGAGTGGCGTCGTAGGGTTGGCGAGGCGACGCGCCCCCCGGCGTATGCCCCCAATGATTGATTGATCTTCACCATTGATTACCAAAAAATGTTCTTGGGAGTGTTCATCACCATACCATAATCTTGACAGTATTGATAAGCTATCTCTTATTTCCTAATCATGTTATTTCTGTTTGTCGAGAGCAATACAGTGTCATCCATCAAAACTAATACATGTAACCACTGTCTGTAAACATCCTTCTGGGCGACATTTTTCTTTGTTTACTTTGATCAATTTATTAACAAATAGTACAAATAAAACGCATGAAGTTGGAGATCCTTGCCTGACGCCCACCGTGGCGGCCATGACTGCAGCGCCCACAATACCTTCACACACACAAACATAGAGAGAGAGCAGGTAAGAAGGCTCACATACGACACTCTCATCACTATCCTCTTCATCATCACCACTATCATCACCATCAGCACGTCATCGAAGCAAATCCCTCCTTCCCTATATAACCCTTTGCCTCGCCAGCTCATTTCTTCTTCCTCCTCTTCCTCCTCTTCCTCCTTTTCCTCCTCCTCCTCCTCCGGCGGATACTTAAAATAACTTCTTTGCATCAGTCTTCACAGTAGAAAACACCACGCAAAATCAACCCATCCCGAAAACCCAGAACAAAGGCACTTGCCTCAGCTCATTAACCTTTCAGGAATGTGACATTTTGCTCGCAATAAATAACATGAAAATTATCAAAGCTCCTGGTCCTGACAAAATATCGCCACGCATATTAAAAAAAAGCAAAGAACGAAATAGTAAAACCACTTTCCATCTTATATAATAAGTCTTTACTCACCGGAAATGTACCGTGCGACTGGAAACTAGCAAATGTCACACCCATTTTTTAAAAAGGAAGCAAGTCGCAGCCCGGAAACTATCGCCCAATCAGTTTAACATCAGTTGCTGGAAAATTAATGAAATCCATCATAAGAGACAAAATCGTTAAGTTCTTAGAAGAAAATAACATCATTAAAGATTCGCAGCATGGATTCAGAAATAAACGCTCATGCCTCTCAAACTTACTTGATTTTTACAATAGTGTATTCAAAATGTACGACAACACGAGGGCAGTAGACGTAGTTCACCTCGATTTTCATAAATCGTTCGTCAAAGCTCCGTATAAGCGTCTCAGTACCAATGTAAAAGCTCATGGTATAACAGGCCATCTTTCAAATTGGAAGAAAACTGGCTGTCAAATCGTAAACATATCAGTCAATCATTTGGGGCATACGCCGGGGGGCGTGTTGCCTCGCCCACCCTACGACGCCACTCCCGGGGGTCACCACGCGCGAGTTCCCATGCAGGCTACTTTCCCATACCAAGCAGCTCTCGACAAGAAACATCAACTTGCCCCAGCCATGAGCCTTGTGGGCGCCCCCTTGGCCTCCTCCACGCCGGATTGTCTCTTACAGATACAACCCGATGGGAAGGATCGGTTTCAGCGTAGCGTGCCACATGACCATATAGCCGAAGTTGGCGTTGGTGGACTATGCAGGTAATAGGCCTCGATTCAGTCTCACGGTGCAATCGCTGATTTGACACGTAATCATCCCAGCGATACCCCATGATTCTGCGAAGACACTTATTACCAAAGGCATTGATTCGTCTCTTCAAGTCACTATTTAGTGTCCATGTCTCACAACCATAGAGTAAGACAGGGATCACAAGCGATTTGAAGATCGGGATCTTTGTCCTCCTGCACAGGTACCGACAACGCCAAATACTCCCGCTGAGCGAGTTCATAGCACCATGGGCTATGCCAATCCGCCGTAAGACTTCTTGACGTGACCCACCGTCATTATGGACTGCGCTACCAAGGTATGTAAAACTTTCCAAGATCTCAATGTCCTCGCCACACGCATGAACAGACTGTACTGCTTCATCTAATAAGTCTCCAAACACCTGGACCTTGGTCTTGAGCCAAGAGACCTCAAGTCCCAAGGGCTTTGCCTCCTCGTGCAGCGCCTCGAGAGCCATCACCAGGACCTCCAGCGACTCAGCAAAGATTACTGCATCATCGGCAAAAACAAGATCAGTGATCTTGGTGTTGCCGACGGATGCTCCACACTCACTTTGATCTACAACCTTGTCCAATACCCAGTCCATACAAGCGTTGAAAAGTGATGGGGCAAGGACGCACCCTTGCCTCACTCCTGTATTCACAGGAAAGAAGCCGGATACACCTGCCCTACACTTCACAGCACTCTCAGTCCCAGAATACAGACCAGTTATCAAACCAATAGTCCCTGCAGGAATCCCTCGAAGTCGCAGAAGATCCCAGAGTGACTCATGATGCACTGAGTCAAACGCCTTCTTGAGATCAAAATAGGCTTCAAGCATCCCCTGGCGAAACTCATGTCGGCGTTCCACCAGGACACGAAGCGCTAGGATACGATCCGTTGTTGACTTACCAGGCGTGAACCCAGACTGCTGAGGTCTCTGATGCTTCCCCAGATGGCTGCGAATCCGTGTCAGCAATAGATGGGCAAGCACCTTGCCTGGTACGTTTTGAGCAGTGTAATACCGCGGTAATTGTTGCAGCCCCTGACGGTCCCCTTTCCCTTTCCAGATAGGGACGACCACCCCCTTTTCCAGTCAGGAGGAATGGTACCTGATTGCCAACGGCAGTCAGGACAGCATGCAACAACGTGGATCATGGCCTCACCCCCAGCTTTGAGGAGCTCCGCACTATATTACAAACACCAGCTCCCTTTTCCACCCTCAACTTTGCTACACCCTCTCTGACCTCGTCAAGAGAGGTGCGTTTTCGTCAAGGGAGAATCGGCATCCACTGCCTGTAACCCAGTGGTGTGAAGCTGCTCAGTTGGAGGGTCCACCTTTGAACAACTGCCCAAAGTACTCAGCCCAAACGAGCCATGTGCCCAATCCATGTCCGACACGAGGCGCCCATCTGCTGTTCGATATAATTTCGCCCGAGAAGGAAACTTGGAACGGAGCTTCTTCAGGGCTCGGTAGGGGGGTCGGAGGTCATTAGCGTTCAAATGACCCTCGACATCCTCAGCGAGACTCCTGAATACCTTTCCTTGTCTCTCCCCAGGAGGGTTCTTGTCCGGACGTGACAGAGCCCTGTGCTGGTCCGGTTCCCAGCCAGCCTGGCTGCGCGCCCTCCCCCTCGATTTTCTCCAGCGTCTCCGTCGAGACAAAACCAAAGCCTTGACCTCGGGGGCTCCCCAATACACTCCTTGGCAGCCTGTAGAGTTTCACGTTTGACGGTATCCCACAGTTCTACAGGGTTCCCCGAGAGCACCGAGCACATCAAATCGATTCGAGACTGCCCGCATCTCATGAGCACATGACAAGTCCTTCAGTTTTTCAAGATGAAAAAACGGTATGGTTACCCCTTGAGATTCTTCTGGACCTGACATGAAGCTTAAGTGAGCAACAACAAGTCTGTGATCTGTTCCAAGAACTCAGCACCCCGGTAAACCCTGCAGTTCTGGAGGATCCTCCAACGATGCTAACGAGGATTTTGGTCGATCTCCTTATCTTACCCCATCCGGCATTACTATACCATGTCCAGCGGTGCAGCTCTGGTCTCTAATACCAAGAACCTGCAATTCTCAACCTTCTGGACCTTGCAAAGTTCAGAAGCAGAGATCTGTTGGTGTTTCTGGTACCGGAGCAATGGGGACCAACACATAACTCGTAGCCATCTCTCACGGTGCCAGTAGTAAAACAAAGGGTGGTAATAAATGGAAATTCTTCTGACTGGACCAGTGTTAATAGTGGCGTTCCTTAAGGATCAGTTCTCAGAGCAATCCTGTTCTTAATATATATAATTGACATTGACGAAAGAATCACGTGCAGGATATCGAAATTTGCTGATGACACGAAAATCACAATCATAGCCTCTACAGAATCTCAGCGCCAACTCATACAAAACGACTTAAACACGCTAACAGAATGTTAAAAAACATGGCAAATGAATTTCAACCTTGACAAATTGACAAATAAACAACCTTCATGAAAGTTACATGATGAACGATTTCCAACTAAATAGTGTTGATAAAGAAAAAGATTTAGGCGTTATAATCTCGAAAGATCTCAGACCGAAAAACCCAAAATTTATAGAGGTATTTAAAAACTGCAAATAAATTGGTTGCTTTTTTGGGACGAACGTTCAGTTTCAAATCTAAAAAAAGTTATACTCACTCTTTTTAACTCGCTTGTTCCCCCCATCTAGAATACTGTGTGCAGCTATGTCACCATTATAAAATGGACATAGATAAACTAGAAAAAATACAGCGCAGAGTAACCAAAATGATACCTAGATTGCCTAATAAATCGTACGAAAATCGGGTCAACGAACTTAACTTATTCCCATTAACAAAACGAAGGGTAAGATGTGACCTCA
>JACEEZ010009544.1:15294-20294 GCA_016584305.1 Chionoecetes opilio | reverse complement strand
CTACGAAAAAGGGGTAAAACCCCCNTTTTTTTTTTTTTACATAAAAAAAAGACTGCCAAGGCAAAAAAAAGAAGTAGCAAAAAGCCCGCTTAATTTTGCCAGTCCCTAAAAAAGACAGTTAGAGAACATAAAAAGGGGAGGTGGGCCAATTTCGTTCGGGAGTCTTCTTGTTGCTCCTCTCTTGAAAAGATTTAAGTCGTAGGAAGATTAAAAAATATAAACAGAAAGAGATTTTCAAGTTTACTTGTGAAGGGAATGAAAGAGTGAAGATATTGGTTAACTCTTGCATTAGGGAGATGGGCAGAATAGGGATGAGAATGAGTAGAAAGCCTTGTGCAGCGAGGCCGCGGGAGGGGGGGGCATGCAGTTAGCAAGTTCAGAAGAGCAGTGAGCTTGAAATAACGGTAGAAGAGAGCAAGAGAAGCAACATTGCTGCGTTGATTTAGAGATTGAAGACAGTCAGTCAGAGGAAGGGAGTTGATGAGATGAAAAGTTTTTGACTCGACCTTGTTTAGGAGAGCTGTATGAGTGGAACCCCCCCCCAAACATGAGAGGCATACTTCATACATGGCAGATAAGGTCCCTGTATAGAGCAAGCAACTGGGAGGGAGAAAAAAATTGATGCAGATGCCACAGGACACCTAACTTCTTAGAATCTGTTTTAGCAAGAGATGGGATGTGAGAATTCCAGTTCTTATTTTTAGTAAAGGTTAGTCCTAGAATATTCATTGTAGAAGAGGGAGACAGTTGAGTGTCATTGAAGAAGAGGGGATAGTTGTGTGTAATGTTATGTCTAGTAGATAGGTGAAGAATATGAGTTTTTGAGCCCATTGAGCAAAACAAGGTTTGCTTGCCCCAATCAGAAATTATAGAAATATCAGAAGTTAGGCTAGTTAGAGTTACCTAAGTAGTACCTTGGTGTGAGAAAAATAGACAATGAAAGTGTGTATCACAGGTCAAATTATTAACGCCAAAGAAAATAAATTTGGAGTAGGTCAAGTGCACCAATCCAAGGTGGGTTGTCCTCAAAGAAAAAATGACTACGTGGGATGACCAAGAGAATATAAATGCTTAGAGTATGTAGATGCAGTGGGTACTTTGAGCATAACTGTCTGTGAAATGGGAAGATAGTGCTGGAGCATGTGAGAGGAAGGTGCAAGAGGCTTAGAGCATGTAAGGAGGGAATGCAAAGAATGGCAGTGTCTTCAAAACAAGGCGGCGGACGGCGCAATTACCGGTCTACTCGCAAACTTGCGCCGCCTACTTTCCAAAAAATTTTAAAAAAAAGTCCTCCGAGCAAGGACTTATTCATCAATTTAATTTTTCTAGTGATTTCTAAATAATAGAAACTTACTGCATTTTTTTTTAATATCTGGTTAAATGCACAGATATTTCAGAGAAATGCAGACTAGGTTTCTTTTATGAAAGAAATCACTAGGAAAATGGCCCATAAATATTTTATGAAAGGAGTGAATTTGACCCTGAAAAACATCCAGAATGCATATTTCAGCACCTTCAAAGGCTTGGGCTTCCTGGCCTAGGTGGCCCCTGGACCCCTGGCTTATCAAAGCAGCGCCTCGCTTCGCTCGGCTTTCAATCAATCTCCACCTCCTACTTTAAAAGAAAATGAAAACACTGAATGGCATACGAGATGATAGCAGTTTTTTTTTTTTTTTTTCTTTTTTTTTCTCTTTTTTTTTCTCCTATAGCGCCTGTAGGCAGTGGTGACCCAGGGCTCGGATGGTAGGCTCTGGAGGCTCACTTGAGGGCTCTGATGATGGTTGGTCCTCGCCCGTAGTGGCGCAGGCAGGATTCTTATATGTGACGCCTGTGATTAGAGGCTCATGCCGCCCCCTGTGTGTCCTCCGATGCACTCGCAATCGAAGGTAGAGTTGATGGGCAGGGCATGTGGATGTTCTTAGGCCACTCGACGGTGCAGAAAGGTTTTGGGTTTCTTCAGGATCGAACTCGGGTCACCGTGAACGCCAGTCGGAGACGCTAACCACTCCGCTACCGCCTCCCCAACATATAATATGTTGGGGGAGGCGGTAGCCTCCCACATACAATACTTACTTTTGATAGTTTGCTAGGGATAAATTAATCAACATTTTCGCTTTCAATTCTAGTATGAATTGCATGGAGACATCTTGTTCTAATACTAATATGTATTATATTGACCCCAGACTTGACCTTGCAATATATATATATATATATATATTTATATATATATTATATATATATATATATATATATATATATATATATATATATATATATATATATATATATATACAGTAAAAGCCTTATAACTCGGCACGATAGGGGCTCTGACCCTTGCCGAGTTATGCAATGTCCTCCTCTGATATGGGGTTAAAAAAAAAAAATAATAATAATAATAATAATACATTACTGTAAAAGCATAAAAACTACACTTACCAGTGAACGGGTAGCAGCAGGCATGTAATTCAAGGAGAGGGGAGCCTTGTTGTAAACATGTAGAAGATGTTAGGGGGTGTCGCATTTTAACACTGGTATCACTTTAATCACTTTATAATCACAACTCTGTACTGTATTGTATACAGTACTGTACAACTTAATTTTAACATCACTTGAGCACTTAATTACTGCAACACTATAAAAAAAAAAAAAAAAAAAAAAAAACGACTGCCATGCCGAGTTATATCAAATTCCGAGTTATACAGTGCCGAGTTATAAGGCTTTTACTGTATATACATACATACAGGGAGGTTCCGAAGATACGAGCAGTTAGGTTCTACCTGGCATACTCGTAAAGCGAAATCTCGTATAACGAAACACATAACTAATGGTAAAATATAGGTTTGGTTCCAGACCCCATCAATTAAAAGAAAAGAAAAAAAACATGTTTTTCAAGCTAAATAAACTATAGCAAACACAACAAACTCTCAAACTCTCAAATATAGGGCTCTATATACCGCACCACCACACCACCACGCAAAACACAGTGAATTAATAGTGTGACAGCACAGTAGGACAGAGCACAAATAAGTCACATAAGCACATTAAGTAAACCAGCAAATCACTAAAATCTACTAACAAGGCACAATACATACAAGCAACAAAGACGTTGTATGTACTCTTGGGGACGCCGCGTGATACACTAGACTCGAGAGGGTACGGTAGGTAAGGGACAAGGAGGGGTGCGCAGACCTCTTCCACTGCCCACCAACTCGTCTCTGCGTGTCTGAATCATTGTACATTGTCCAGGGTTGTAAATTTTTGTAGGCCACATTGTCGTACCGAGCCACCAGAATTATCATATTTTTGTCCAAGCTCGCTTCGCTCGCTTGGACTCTTATTTCAACCGAAATCAGTGTCATATAGGCTTGTAAAATGTTTCCACGAATGTGTGGGTAAGAAGATAAAGGCGCAAAGGAAGAAATTTGGCACAGAAAGTTATATTTTGTCTCTTAACTCATTTCCAAGCGAGCGAAGCGAGCTTTTAGCATTTATGCTAAAATTTGTAATATATTGTGCCTGGCGACATTAGTGCAGTGGCGAAAGTAGTGCATTAGTGCAGTGGAAATAAAATGTGTTCGTAACCTTCACAACAACAGTGTCTTATAGCGTCGCCGAGAGGCAAGCCGCTTGTGTTAGGCCTCATAAAAACCACATATAACTCGTGTTTTTAATGCCGTTAAGGTGTTATTTAGGGTTAGCGTGGTGTTATATACGTGGTAGGGTGTGTGTGAGGTGTTAAATATGCCTTTCAGCCGTGAGTACAAGGGAGGAGAAGAAAACAATTATGAAATCCATCACCACACCACATCAGATTGATTATCGTACAACCTTAGGTAAAATCATATAGACAGTAATGACTTTATAATTTTAGTAATTAACTTGTAATTTACTTTAGTAAATAACTTGGTAATTTTACTCACCACCATTTTGAATGTCGTACATTGGATTTTCGATCTCGTATATTGAAAATAGACCCTAATTACACATCTCGTTATCATCGATTCTCGTATATCGAATGCTCGTATAACGGGACCTCCTGTTGTATTATATATATATATATATATTATATATATATATTATATATATATATTATATATTATATATACACATACATACATACATACATACAGTAAAAGCCTTATAACTCGGCACGATAGGGGCTCTGGCCCTTGCCGAGTTATGCAATGTCCTCCTCTGATATGGGGGGGGGGGGGGAATGCAGTACTGTAAAAGCATAAAAACTACACTTACCAATGAACGGGTAGCAGCAGGCATGTAATCCAAGGAGAGGGGAGCCTTGTTGTAGCATGTAGAAAGATTTTAGGGGGACTCGGTCGCATTTTAACACTGGTATCACTTTAATCACTTTATAATCACACAACTGTACTATATTGTATCGAGTGTACTGTACCTGTACAACCTAATTTTACATCACTTGAGCACTTAATTACTGCAACACTATGCCCTGTCCATTAACTCTACCTTCGACTGCGAGTGCATGGGAGGACACAGGGGCGGCATGAGCCTCTAATTACAGGCTCACTATAAAATCCTGCCTGCGCCACCACGGGCGAGGGCCAACCATCATTGCCCTCGAGTGAGCCTCCAGGGCCTACCATCCCACCCATGGAGCTCACTGCCTACACTGATATAGGCATAGGTGTGTGTGTATATGTATATATATATATATATATATATATATATATATATATATATATATATATATATATATATATATATATATATATATATATATATATATATAAACGTCTTTGCCATGCCGAGTTATATCAAATTCCGAGTTATAAGGCCTTTACTGTACATACATACATACATACATACCTACACACTGGGAACTCGGTACTCGAACGGCTCCAACTCTAAACTATTCGGTATTCGAACGCGTTGTACTGCGAGAAAAAAAATTGCTTGGTAGTCGACTGCTCGATGCTCGCGCCGAACAAGACTTTGTATCAAGACTTGTATAGCTGAGGACCAAT
>JACEEZ010009544.1:7500-12862 GCA_016584305.1 Chionoecetes opilio | reverse complement strand
ATTATCCAAACTTTTTTCATTAATTTCGAGCTTTGGCGAATATTCTTGTCATCCTGCTTATTAAAACCTCTCCCCCCCTTCCCCTTCCCCTCCCCTTCCCCCTATTCCCCCTTTTTAAGACGTGTCCTACCCTCCTCCCTCTCCCCCTCACCCCCCTTCCTTCCTCTTCCCCTCCCTTCTAAGACTCTCAACCCCCCCTTCCCCCCTCCACTTCTAAGCCCTCTTCTCCCCTACCTCCTCCTTCCCCTTCACCCAACCCACAACACCCACCCCCACCACACACACACCACACACACACACACACACACCACACACACACCACACACACACACACCCAACACCACACACCAAGGACTTTTAATGCGGGCAGCCTAGTCGTTCATCACACCTCGCCCTGTTTATTTATTACATATATTATTTATTATTTTTCTTATTTATTCATAACCCACCGAACCTCATCTTATAATAACTATAATAATAATCAGTAAGTTATGATTTCCTATATTATATAGACTACTTATTACTACCTTTATAACTACTGCTATTATCATCCACAGTGTTTATTATTTATTGTATTAAAGTTAAGTGTAATGTAGTGTGTTGTAGTACAGTAAGCTATTTGACTACTACTTTTATTACTACTACTGCTGCTGCTACTACTACCACTACTACTACTACTACTACTACTACTACTACTACTACTACTACTATACTACTACTATATTACTACTGCTACTACTACTACTACTACTACTAGCACTACTACTACTGTTACTACTATTACTACTACCACCATCACTACTACAGGAACTACTACCACTAACACTATATCACTTCTACCATTACCACTATCTCTCTTTCTCTTTCTCTTTCTCTCTCTCTCTCTCTCTCTCTCTCTCTCTCTCTCTCTCTCTCTCTCTCTCTCTCTCTCTCTCTCTCTCTCTCTCTCTCTCGATTTACGTAAAGCCATAAGAGAGATAACCGAGCACGCTATCACGAGCCTGATGTTTTTTTGTATGTATGTGTGTGTGTGTGTGGAGAGAGAGAGAGAGAGAGAGAGAGAGAGAGGGGGAGGGGAGGAAAACAGGAGTTAGATCCGACATTTTATCGAACTCGTAGCAGACAAGGTGTGTGTGTGTGTTGGTGTGTGTGTGTGTGTGTTCGTGTGTGTGTGTGTTCGTGTGTGTGTGTGTTCGTGTGTGTGTGTTCGTGTGTGTTCGTGTGTGTGTGTTCGTGTGTGTGTGTGTTCGTGTGTGTTCGTGTGTGTGTGTTCGTGTGTGTGTGTGTTCGTGTGTGTGTGTGTGTGTGTGTATCCCCAGTTCTTTTTCCTCTTCCTCCCCCTCTTTCTCCTCCTCCCCCCCTCCTCCTCCTCCTCTTCCTCCTCCTCCTCCTCCTCCTCCTCCTCTCCTTTTACCCTTTGGCCGGGTGAATCAACATGTGAACAATCTCTCTCTCTCTCCTCTCTCTCATCGCTCTCTCTCTCTCTCTCTCTCTCCTCTCTCTCTCTCTCTCTCTCTCTCTCTCTTGATTAACCGTAGCCCCTTAATCGAGGAGGGAGGAAGGAGGGGGGGAAGTGCAGAGAGAGAGAGAGAGAGAGAGAGAGAGAGAGAGAGAGAGAGAGGTTCAGCTACTGGGTGTTTTGTTGTTGTTGTTGTTGTGAAATTATGACAGGTAGATAAGTAGACGAATAAAGAGGCTACACACACACACCCCACACCACCCCCACACACACACAACCATAACCTTTTTTTTTTTTTTCTCTCTCTCTCCTCCTCTCTCTCTCTCTCCCCCTCTCTCTCTCTCCCCCTCCTTCTCTCTCCCCTCTCTCTCTCTCTCTCTCTCGTTATGGTATCCCTGAATGACACGTTTGGATAGGGTTTTGGAGAGAGAGAGAGGAGAGAGAGAGAGAGAGAAGAGAGAGAGAGGAGAGAGAAAAAATTCAGACCGGATACAGTGTCGTTTTTGTAGTGCAGATGTGTGTGTCAGAGAGAGAGAGAGAGAGAGAGAGAGGAGAGAGAGAGAGAGAGATGAATGCCATGTAGTTTCATTGTTTTGGTCACGTAGTTCTCTTCTCCCTTTGTCTACTTATTATTATTATTATTTTTTATTATTTATTATTATTATTATTATTATTGTGAACGTTAGCGTGCGTGTCTGGCATGCATCAAGGACTAATGAAGGGAATTAATAAATCTGTTGGGGGGAGAGGAAGGGAGGGGGGAGGGTGATATTTAATGGAAGGGGGGAGAAAGAGGGGGGGCTTAAGCTCTTAGGGGGGGGGGTAATTTTTAGGCGGGTTGCGTGGTTGAGAGGGTTTCAGCGCCCACTACCACCCACTACCACGCCCACAACTAGGTAGTGGGCGTGTGGGTGTGGGTGGTAGGTGGGGGTGTGGGTGTGTCTTTTTTTACATTAGTGAATTGTCAATCAGAAGCAAATCAGGAAAACTGGCTGGGCAGTGCGGGGCGGAGCGCGTGGCGGGGCGGGGTCGTGCGATGGCCGCCGCGCACCCTAGTCACTTGATGAAACCCTGACACTGCTCTAGCCCAGCGCGATGGCCTACTCGTACGCTACTCGCTTCACCGCCCTGCCCCCGCCCCCCTTCCCTCGGTTCCTCCCTTCAGAAAGCTCCTCCTGTTTCGCCAAAGGGAATTTCCCAGGGAAAATTTTTTTATTTTATTTTGGGCTAAAGCCCCCGTGCATCTTTAGGACCAAAATTTGGGTTATTTCCCACAAGGGGCGCTGGGGAAAACCATTAAATATCACGCCCGGGAGGGGGGGTGGGGGCGAGGGGGGCTGGCGCGGGCGGGGGGTTACTGTCGGCTGGGTGATCCCCTTCAGTACTTCAGAACCCCCCAGCTAACCCCCTAACGCCCCCCCAGCCTCCTCTCTAGGTCTTTCAGAAATCGCTGAATACTCCCGTGGGCCCCCGGAGAGGGGCACCTTTCCCCCGTGCACGGCGCCGGAATAAAATTTAAAATGCCACCCACAACCCTTAAATCTCTGGACTCTGGGACTCCCCCGCCCTCCCCCCCCCCCCGGGGCCCGTAACCAGGGGGGGAGGGGAGGGGGATGGGGGTGCAGGGCATGGTGGGGAGTGGGGTGGGGGAAAGGGAGGGGTAGGTAGCTGCTGAAAAAACCCCCCCTCCCAAACCCCAACATTTTCCCCCTCCCTTTATTAGTTTCCAAGGGGGGGGTGGGGAAGGAGGGGTGTTGGGGGGGGGGGGTTGGGTAGGTATCGGGCTACCCGGAATACGGGGGGGCTGTCGGGTTTTTACCTGAAGCCGTAATGACTTAGGAGGTACTAATAAATCGGATGCGTTGAAATGAGTGACGGAAAACAAGGAGGGTTGGGTGATGGCTGGCGCGTACTCTCATCCAGTAACAAAACATTGCCAGAGGTCGCTAGCCGCTCACGAATGGAGGAAGAAGAAGAGGAGGAGGAGGAAGAAGAGGAAGAGGAGGAAGAAGGCTGATTATTATTACAGTCGACGAAATCATGTCTTCTGCGTCCTACACGGGGTTACATGTGAGGTTATGTGTTGTAGGTTGTGAACGACGGGTGAAAACTTGATAATGTAATGCAGGAGGGCAACCCCCAACCCCCCTTCCCCCTCCCTAACCCCTCTCTCTCTCTCTCTCTCTCTCTCTCTCTCTCTCTCTCTCTCTCTCTCTCTCCAGGCTTTGTCCACACCATTTTTTTCGTTTAAAAGCTCAATATGTAGTTCAGAGTTCTCGTGACATTACCAATTTTATTTTTCTCCCTTCCTCCCATCGCTTCCCGTCGATTCTGCTTCGACTGTTCTCTCAGTGGTGCCCTTTGGAGTGAGAGAGAGAGAGAGAACCCCGCCCTGCCCCGCACAGCTAGCTAACATTGGCAATACTGTAACGCTGGCTGGGAAATGTTGAACCCTTGATAAATTGTCAACGCAAGTAATGTTATCCTGTATTTCACCTAGCGTCTCTCTCTCTCTCTCTCTCTCTCTCTCTCTCTCTCTCGCTCTCTCTCTCTCTCTCTCTCTCTCTCTCTCTCTCCCTTCTCTCTCTTTCTTTCTTTGTATGTGTGTGTGCTCTTTCTCTTTGTATGTATGTGTGTGTATGTCTGTCTGTCTGTCTGTCTGTCTCTCTCTCTCTCTCTCTCTCTCTCTTTGTATGTGTGTGTGTGTGTGTGTCCGGACCTCGTGCATGGCGGGGCGGGGCGGGGAAGGACGGGGCAGCGGGGCGGGGGTGCTTCTGGTGCGGGGCATGGCGGGGCGGGGCAGCCAAGCACTTGAGGGCAGACACTTCTAGGCCTAAGAATGACAATGGTCTCAGGTTGTAAATTCAAATCCTTGGTGGTTGTTGGCAGTAGTAGGCAGCGAGGAGGAGGATAGGGAGAGAGGGGATAGGGAGAGAAGGGGGAGGGAGAGGAGGGGGAAGGAAGATAGGGAGAGGAGGGGAGGTAGGGGGGTAGTAGGGAGGAAGATAAGGGGTGGTACTGGGTGGTGGTGGTGGTGGTGGTCCTGCCCCTGTTTGGTTTCCCGCCCCCCTGTTCCTCCCCTGCCTCCCCCTGGCGATACCCTGCAGTAACATTGCGTTGCAGGGGTTCACGAAGACTCAGGTGGCGTCCAGGTGTCTGCTGACGAAGGCGTAGCTTTGCGTACCGCCTAAATTTCATGTATGTGTTAAAAATCAAGCTTATGGGTGTATGGCGGCTGCTGGTGGGTGCGGCTGCGAGGCGTCACTGATTCCGTCATATACGCCGTGTTTGTTTGCTATGTTAGAGAAGAGTAGTGAAGTTGATACTGTGTCGTGTTGTTTGTCATAGTTGTTTGATGTATAAGATTGTATGGTTTTGGTATTAAGTAGTGTGTGGAGGGAGAGGAAATAAGGGGAGAGGAGCGGGATGTGGCAGTACGGCCGCGCGAGGAGGTCGGTAGTGACTCGACGTCCAGAATCTTACCAACAGCTGAGGCAAGCGCATCCCCGCCGCAGCTCACCACGCCTCAGTTTTAACCCATTTGCGACTCGCACAGGCAACGTAGCGTGGTGTTTCGAGTTTCCATGAGAGAAGAAGACCTGTGTAGTGTGTGAGACAACGAAACCCCAGGATCCCCCGGGGAGTTTTTGGTCTGTGGCCTGTTAAATTTAAAGCGTTTTATATTTGGTTCTAGAAAAGAGGGCCCCAAAAGTGTTGCCACATTCTGGATACCCCCCTGGCTTGCCTCCGACCTCCTCCACCGCTTCGCAGGAAATATTATAAATGACGATATATCTGTTTGGTGTTGTTGTTGTAAGCGCCACTTATAGCACGGAAAGAATGTAGTGGTGGTATTATAAAAAAAAAATAAAAAAGTGATGAGTAGTGAGTGTCTTTAGTGAT
>JACEEZ010009544.1:0-2500 GCA_016584305.1 Chionoecetes opilio | reverse complement strand
GTCTGCCTGTTTCTTGGCGTTGTTGAGTGGAACGACTTTTGCTCTTTTTCTCTCTCTCTCTCTCTAGTGGAGGGATTTTTGCGTGTTATCCTTAAGCCCAAGCCAGAGTCGCGGAATTTGAGGGACGCAATCGAACACCTCAGGATGGCAGAGTATTCACAGCAGTCATCCCCAATATCTCTCTCTCTCTCTCTCTCTCTGTCTGTTTCTTCTATTATTGTGTTTACTATTTATTTTGGAAGTGTTGTGTTGCAAGTCACTTTTATAACACAAGTTACGAGTCTCGCTTCTCATAAGTTTACTGCCTTGTCTTCCCCTCTATTGTTTCCTCTTCCCACCTCTGCCCCTTGTCCCAGCCTCTCTCTCTCTTCCTCTCTCTCTCTCTTCTCTCTCTCTTCTCTCTCTCCTCTCTCTCTCTCTCTCCTCTCTCTCTCTCTCTTTCTCTCTCTCTCTTCTCTCTCTCTCTCCTCTCTCTCTCTCTCTCCTCTCTCTCTCCTCTCTCTCTCTCTCTCTCTTCTCTCTCTCTCCTCTCTCTCTCTCTCTCTCTCTCTCTCTCTCTCTCAGGAAGAATTCAATGGTTTATTTTAATTAGATATGAGCAGATCCTCTTTTTCTCCTTATCCCTATCCTCTTCCTCTTCCTCTTCCTCCTCCTCCTCCTCCTCCTCCTCCTCCTCCTCTATGTAATCCTCCTCCTCCACCTCTCCTCCTCCTCCTCCTCCTCCTCCTCCTCCTCCTCCTCCTTCCCTCCTCCTCCTCCTCCTCCTCCTCCTCCTCCTCCTCCTCCTCCTCCTCCTCCTCTTCTCCTCTTCTCTTCTCCTCCTCCACGCACACACGTTTCTTCCAACCACCTCTCTCCCCTTTCTTCACTCCTCTCCCTTCTCCCTCTTCCTTCCTTTCTCCTCCCCTTCTTCCTCTTCCTCCTCCACGCACACACGTTTCTTCCAACCACCCCTCTCTCCACTTTCTTCACTCCTGCTCTCCCTCTCTCTCTTCCTCTCTTTCTTCCTCTTTCTTCAACTACCATGCCCAAAGAAAAGGAGAGATATTGGTAGTGGTATTTGGCAGCCGAATTCCTCCTCTTCGTCCTCCTCCTCCTCCTCCTCGTCTTCTACCACTATGTTACTATTGCCACATCACCACCATCACCACCATAAACCATCTACCACCACCACCACCACCACCACCACCACCAATAGATGTAGCGAAGGTTTTTGATGCTCTTAGAAGTTACAAGTGGCACAGATTTTAGGCTAGATCGTGCTAGGAGGAATATATATCAAGATTTTAGAATTATGTAACGTGACGAATTGAGAGAGAGAGAGAGAGAGAGAGAGAGAACTGAGAAAGGAAGGGAAGCAGTTAAATGAGAAAAGCTGAGAGGGAAAGAAAGTGAGAGAGAGAGAACTGAGAAAGGAAGGGAAGCAGTTAAATGAGAATAGCTGAGAGGGAAAGAAAGTGAGGAGAGAGAGAAGAGAGAGAGAGGAAGGGAAGCAGTTAAATGAGAAAAGCTGAGAGGGTAAGAAAGTGAGGAGAGAGAGAGAGAGGAAGGGAAGCAGTTAAATGAGAAAAGCTGAGAGGGAAAGAAAGTGAGAGAGAGAGAGAGAGAGAGAGAGTCTTATGTTGTAATTGTTTGGGTATGCAGGAAATGTCTGTTTTTTATATTTAGTCTAGTTATTGCATCACTTATTAGAATTTACCTTAAACATATTTTTTATTCATATGAAGAAACAAATGACGTAATGATGAACAATTTAATGACGTCTACTTTTTATTCATATTGTCTAGAAAATATTTGTTTATTTTTTATTACGTATTTTTTTTATATTAGTTGACTATGCCTCTTGATGAATTATTATTATTATCATCATCATCATTACCGCAAGTTTTATCGTTTACCTACCATTGTTTCTTTATATATTCTGTGAACCATTTATTTTGTTGAACTTATTATCACCGTTATCACTATTCCTAAAAAAAACCTCATTATCTACTTTTATCTCGTGTTTTTTTTAGCTACTTTCTCATTCCTGCTTTTTCTTTACTCTTCCACGTGGTACCTCCTCCCCTTCCCTCTCCTCCTATTCCTTTCTTCCCTTATGTTATCTAAGTCTTCTCTCTCTCTCTCTCTCTCTCTTTCTCGCTCTCTTTACTTTTCCACGTGGTTCCTTATCCCCTTCCCACTCCTATTCCTTCCTTGTGTTATTCAGTCTTTCCTCTCTCTCTCTCTCCTTTCTTTTCCACGTGGTTCCTTCTCCCCTTCCTTCTTCCCTCTTATTCCTTCCTTCCCTCCTGTTATCCAAGTCTTCCTTCCCCCCCTTCTCTCTCTCTCTCTCTCTCTCTCTCCTCTCTCTCTCTCTCTCTCTCCTCTCTCCTCCTCTCTCTCTCTCTCTCTCTCTCCTCTCTCTCTCTTCCTCTCTCTCCTCTCTCTCTCTCTCTCATCTCTCTCTCTCCTCTCTCTCCTCTCTCTCTCTCTCTCTCTCCTCTCTCCTCTCTCTCCC
>JACEEZ010009542.1:12500-15000 GCA_016584305.1 Chionoecetes opilio | reverse complement strand
GAGTCATGATCGATATTCCCTCCGTATGTGTTCAGGAATGCCAAATACTTGCGTTGCATTTGGGTGCAATGAAAGCGCAAGCAAAAACTCGAATATTCCATTACATTTCCCCAGAAAGTTATTTATTTATTAATTTGTAAAAACATTATTAAAACAAACGTGTGGACCTTCGATAAACAAGACAATGACGTACAGTGCACATGCACCTCAGCTGGAAGTTTGGCATATGCCTCATAATATTATGTGAGAAAACATTTAGGGAGAGAGTGTTGTGTACTGATACGCAAAGCTGTCTACATATGTTTGTCACAACATCGTCACTCTTGTTCCATCAGATTTTCAGGATAGGACTGTCTTCTCATTTCTGATAAAGCATATGTCAGACAGTGACCTGGTCAGTAATCATCTGATTGTCCAAGCGAGCGAAGCAAGCTTGGACACCTATTTCAGCCGAAATCAGGTGTCATATAGGCTTGTAAAATGTTTCCTCTTCTTCTTCTTCTTGTGACTACTTTTGTGGGAGCACAGGATACAGGCGTAAAGGAAGAAATTTGGCACAAAAGATTATATTTCGTCTCTTAACTCATTGTGCAAGCGAGCGAAGCAAGTTTTTAGCATTTATGCTAAAATTCGTAATACTGTACATTGTGCCTGGTGACATTAGTGCAGAGGCGAGAGTAGTGCATTAGTGTACTGGAAATAAAATGTTTCGACTCGTAGCCCTCACAATAACAGTGTCTGAGCCGAGGATATTTAGACACTGCTGCTTGTGTTAGGCCTCATATAACCACTATAACTCGTGTTTCTAATGCCGTTATAGGTGTTATTTAGGGTTAGGATGGTGTTATATACGTGGTAGGGTGTGTGTGAGGTGTTAAATATGACATTTCAGCCGTGGGTACAGACAGGAGTTGTCCAAGCGAGCGAAGGGAGCTTGGAGCTTGATTCGCATTAACAATTATGAAATACCACCACCACTACCACCACCATCACCACCACCACCACCATCACCATCACCACCACCCACACCACCACCACCACCACCACCATACCACCACCACCACCACCACCACCATCATTACCACCATCACCACCACCATACCACCACACCAACACCACCACCACCACCACCATACCACCACACCACCATCACCACCACCACCACCACACCCCCATCACCACCACCACCACCACCACCACCACAACCACCATCCACCACCACCACCACCACCATCCACCCACCACCACCACCACACCACCCACCACCACCATCCCACCACCACCACCACCACCACACCCACCAACCACCACACCACCACCACCACCAACCACCACCACACCACCAACCACCACCACCACCACCACCACCCACCAACACCACCACACCACCACCACCACCACCACCACCACCCACTAAACCACCAACCACCACCACACCACCACCACCCCACCACCACCACACCACCACCACCATCATCACCACCACCACCACCACCACACACCATCACCACCACCACCACACCACCACCACACCACCACCACACCACCATCATCACCACCCACCACCACCACCACCACACCACCATCACCACCACCACCACCCACCACCACCACCACACCACCACACCACCACCATCACCACCACCACAACACCACCATCACCACCACCACATCACCATCACCACCACCACCACCACCACCACACCACCCACCACCACCACACCACCACACACCACCATCACCACCACCACACTACCACCACACACACCACATCCACCACACCCACCACCACCACCACCACACCACCATCACCACCACCACCACCACCACCACCACACCAACACACCACCACCACCACCAATCCACCACCACCACCACCACCACACCAACCACCATCACCACCACCACCATCACCATCACCACCACCACCACCACACACCACCATCACCACCACTACACCACCATCACCACACCACCACCACCACCACCACACCACCACCACCACACCACCACCATCACCACCACCACCACCACCAGGCGGTGGGCCGAAGGCCCACCAACAGCCCTCCGCAGGAGCTAGCCAAAAAGTCCGCCCGGAGGGCGGCTTTGCGGCTAGTGCAATAATATATGTAATATGTAATATATGGTTAGCAGTAGCACACAATTATAATTTCACAAACTTTGATATAATTCAGTGTAAACACTGTACAAAGTGAAAAAAAAAAGAAGTGGGTATCTCAGTCACCCAGTGGGTGACATTTCTCACACTATGGTGGAAGGGGGACAAGGGTGGCTTCACTGACCGCGCGGCTCAGGGCTTCGCCACCCTTAATACCTCCATGCTCTCTGCCCTTATCACGGCGAGTCTTGAGTCAGCGTCGGGCCATATCTCACCACAGGCTTGCCAACTCTGCGACTGAGCCTCCTCTTGATGGGACTCTCCTCCTCCTCCCTTTGGATTAAATGGTATAGTTTCATCACAAACAGCCTCGTCAGGAAC
>JACEEZ010009542.1:0-5000 GCA_016584305.1 Chionoecetes opilio | reverse complement strand
TCTTCTTTCTATACCAGCTCCTTGTCCCCCACTTCCATCCCATGTTATATTAATTTACTAAATGTTCCTCTTCCACCTTTCAACTCCTCTTCCTTCTTTACCTATATACTGTGTCCTCTTACTCTCCTCTTCTCTCCTGACTTTCCTTTCGCTTTCCCTCAAGACCGTCCTGCTCCCTTCCCTCCCCAACTCTTCACGTGGGTAAACTGACAGGACTGTAAATTAACATTCTTTAGACAAAATGCGGGGGGTAGAGAGAGAGAGAGAGAGAGAGAGAGGAGAGAGAGAGAGAGAGAGAGAGAGAGAGAGAGAGAGAGAGAGAGAGGAGAGGAGGAGAGAGAGAGGAGAGAGAGAGAGAGAGAGAGAGAGAGAGAGAGAGAGAAGAGAGGAGAGAGAAGAGAGAGAGAGAGAGAGAGAGAGAGAGAGAGAGGAGAGAGAGAGAGGAGAGAGAGAGAGAGAGAGAGAGGAGAGAGAGAGAGAGAGGAGGGGAGGGGGGGGGGGCGGGGGAGGAGTGAGTATGCATTACCCCTTGATTACCAATCTTGTCAGGCCTTTGAAGACATCACCACGAAATAGAGCTGGGGCCTCGAGAAGCACAGAGGCGCTTCCATACACTCTAAAGACAGGCCACCACGTCAAACAACACTAGGTTGTCGTATTACTACTAGTGCTGCTGTTGCTACTACTACCACTCTTACTGCTACTAACTATGACGATTCACCTACTGCTCTAACTCCCCGTACATAAATAGTGACCTCCAAAATATATATAAAAAAAGATAATTATGTTTACTAACCCTAAACTTAACTAATTTTATCGTTTTTTTCAACGTCATTTACCTCTTTTAAATTGCTTGCACACCCAGGCGATATTTCGTTCTGTACTGCTGCTGTTTTTATTGCTGCTACTACTAATACTGCCACTTTCACTATTACTATTACTCGTTGGCATACACCATGAGCCTCTTCGTTCTAAGAAACATCCTAGACAAATCAGTAAAGATTCAAAAGCATTCATGACCCTTTCTTCGTCTACTTATATCAATAACACTAGTAGTACTACTACTATTACCTATTACTATTTCGTACTTCTTTTGTCACCACAGTAACTTTTTTACCTTCCTTCTCCACATTCAACCTGCACTATATTCATCTCCCTCGCTATCTCCCCTTGTCACTGATGTGATTTTTTTCTACATTTATGAAGCGGGATGTCCTCTCATTTCTTGTTCTCTATCTATTTCATTATACAAATTATCATCCTTATCATTATTCATATTAATGTTATTAGCATCATCATTATTATTACCATTTGAACTCATATTGTAATCTGTTTACTTATTATAATTCAAAACCTCATCGCAAGAGAACTAAGCCTTCCCATGATCTACATACCACTGAAGACACAAATGAAAATGAAAAAAGGACGAAAGGCAATACTTCACTCTATCAACGGACCTCGTCAGAACTTCCTCGTAAAATTATGCAAATCACATCCAGCAAGAAAGAGGCAGTAGCGAGGGGACGGATATGAGGCAGGGGCAGCACTGACGTCACGATATCCCTGCCTTGTTTGGTAACTGGCTGGAGACCTGAAGGGGACCGGAGAAAGGCTGCAGGGCGCCATATTGACTCCAGGGTTTCTCCGTTTATGTTGAAGTGAGTTTCTCAGTCCTATTTTCGTTGAATTAATCAGTGTAATGCCGTGTTGCTGTGCCTTCAAATGTAACAATAGGTCTGAGAAGGGATTCAAACTGTTCATATTTCATTCAAGCTCCGAAAGAAGGATAATATGGATAAACAAAGTCCGCCGTTCGGATTGGACACATTCTCCTTAATCATATTTGTGTCAGATATGTTTTATTGTTGTGTTGAAATTACAGTAGAACATAAGAACATAAGACAGCTACAAGAGGCTGGTAAGGATTTACATGTGGTAGTTCCTGAAATGCTTATACATTACCTACATCCACCTTACAACCCTATTCATTTATATTTAGTCTTCTTCAAAAACTACCTATCATCTCTGCACTAACTACCAGATAACTATGTTTTTTCCAGGTGTATTAGGTGTTCAGGTTCACTCATATTTGTCATATAAATTAGTATAATATATAAGGTAGACAAATAGTAAGGAAGGATCCATGTAGCTGAATTAAAATTTAGGCTAGGAGCAACGTTATTATAGTTTAGTCGCTTATCATAGTCTACATTATACTTTTAATGGCTATGATAATTTTTTTTAGTATTACACAAGATATATTTTGCCGTTCGTGCCCACGTAAACAACTTTTATATTCTACAATAACATCCTTGCGTTACATTTCCCCACTTATAATACTTAATCATGCATAATTAGAACAGTTCATAGTGGTAAGTGTGTGTTTATCTGTAGTTATTGATAGGAATTTATTGTGTCAAGGGCTCTTCACACGATCAGTGGGCAGCTGTGCTATTCGAACATGCTGCACATCAGTTTCAAGGCATGGTAACGAAGCAAGGTAGATTTTTTTCAATTTTATAATCTACATAATGATCCAAGAATTAACTACATTACATAAATACATGCCAATCGAGAGAATATGCAAGAAACATACACAAAGAAAAGACATTGCATCTATTATCCTCATCATTATTATTACTATTATTATTATCAATGCTGCAGTGGATCGGTAGGGAGGTAGTTAGGGCAAGAATGGGGTTTGGGTTCAATCAAGGGAATGAAACCCCACGAACGAGACTCGAACAGAAGCAAGTGAACCATACTATGACAGATTCATAAAGACGAGAGCGAGAGCGAGAGCGAGAGAGAGAGAGAAGAGAGAGAGAGGATAGAGAGAGAGAGAGAGAGAGAGAGAGAGAGAGAGAGAGAGAGAAGAGAGAGAGGAGAGAGGAGAGAGAGAGAGAGAGAGAGACCTAGGAAGGACCTAAGGAGGAATATGAAGAGGAGAGGTGTATGTGTGTGAGAGACAAAGCAAGCGAGGAGGAGGAGGAGGAGGAGGAGGAGGAGGAGGAGGAGGAGGAGGACAGACGCCTACCCCCCTTCCCCTTCCCGCTCTGATGTCAGTTTTCCTCGATGACCTAAATGCTGACGTCAGAGAGAGAGAGAGAGAGAGAGAGAGAGAGAGAGAGAGAGAGAGAGAGAGAGAGAGAGGAAGAGAGAGAGAGAGAGAGAGAGAGAGAGAAGGAGAGAGAGGAGAGAGAGAGAGAGAGAGAGGAGAGAGAGTGAGAGAGAGAGAGAGAAGAGAGAGAGAGAGAGGAGAGAGAGAGAGAGAGAGAAGAGAGAAGAGAGAGAGAGAGAGAGAGAGAGAGAGAGAGAGAGAGAGAGAGAGAGAGAGTTAATTACGGGAGTGACTGAAATATCTTAAAGACTAATGATTCTTGAGAGATGTTAGTAAAAAAGCAATAAAAAGTAAGTTTTCTCTCGTTCCGCTCATTGTTAAAGTGTTTCCTCTTGGTCTTCACTCCTAATTATTTCTTTTTCTTTTTACTTTTTACTAACTTTTTTCTTTTTTCATTTTTTTCCTTTTCTGTTGGTTTTGTCTTCACGATATATATATATTTTTCTATGCAGTTAATTTGTGCTGATATTTACTGCCTCCTGTTTATTTTCCTTATATTTTTCTCTCCTTTACTGTTCGCATTTATCTGACTTTATTATTATTGCTTCATCTGTATTTCTTCCTTATTCTTCCAATACTCTCCTTCACATAACTCTCCTACGTTATGTTTCCGCCATATCCTTCCCTTTCTTCATTCACATAGTTGGGATTATTTCTTGCCATGAACTATTTTCGTTATTACCCTACCTCCTTTTCCGTTCTCTTTATCATCTAAAATATCGATTTCCTTATTTATTTTTTACATTCATTTTATCTAATTATTTCGTAGAGTTTCCTTTGGTTTTATGATTAAGTTTTATCATTGGACAGCTCTCTAATATTTTCCCTTCTTCAATTTATCACTATTGACTATTGTTTTTTCTATGATCCTTTTCTTACATTAATTTTTTTTTATTTTTCATTTTATTGGACCTCTTATCATTTTAACTTAATTATTGTTCCCAATTATTCCCATTTCTCTTCCGAATCCTTATTTTTTTTCCTTCTCTTTCCGCTAATGCTGTGACCGACCTTTCGTTTCCCTAAAAGCACCTCCTCCATTCGGCTCCTCCCCTTTCTTCTCCTTTCTTTTTCTCCATCCTTCGCGCGGACTCCTCTCCTCCTTTCTACACTATTCTATCAATTCCTCAGTCTCATTCTCCCTAATTCGTCCTTTCTACTCAAAATATTTCTTCTCTTCTTCCTAACGCACTATTTTTTCTCTTTTCTGTGTCTGCCTGTCTGTCTCTTATGTCGATTTAGTCTGCTTTTCTGCTTTGTACTTTCACTTTTTGTTCTTCTTTCTTTCTAAATATACTTTTTACTTTTACTACTTTCTACTTTACTCTCTACTACTACTTTACTACTTTCTACTTTTCTAATCCTCTATCTTTTGTCTTCTTGCTGATCCTCCCCTTGTTCTTTGTTTTATGTATATATTTTCACGTCAATTCCTGATCATCATTCATTTTGTCCTCCTCCTCCTCCTCCTCCTCCTCCTCCTCCTCCTCCTCCTCCTCCTCCTCCTCCTCCTCCTCCTCCATCCATGCAGGAACCAAGGACGTGTACAGTAGCGGATCTGAAGAAATTCTGGACAAGTACAGGAAGTTGATCCGGAAATTCAAGACTAAAACTAATCATATCATTATTTCAGGAATTCTCCCCAGACTAGGAGTAGGCCAACGCTTTTACGATAAGGCGTTCAGCGCAAATAACCGACTGAGGTCTCTTTGTGCACAGGAGAATGTAGACTTCGCAACTCTGGGATATTTCTACATCCCATCCTGGTGAAGATTCACCCCTGTTTGGGGATGCGACTCCACTCAGCCCTCGGCCATGCACACATTAGGACGTCGCTAAATGAAAAGTTTCTCTTAAGATCAAGAGGAAGAACTACCAA
>JACEEZ010009541.1:0-26206 GCA_016584305.1 Chionoecetes opilio | reverse complement strand
TTTTTAAATCTTTCCCCTGTGGAAAGGGAAACGGCCCCGGCAGGGCTGGGTGGGCGGGCTGGAGGCGGTGTGTGTGTGTTCCTGTCTTTTTCTGCCCTGTCTCTTCTCTGTCTCTGGTCTCTTTTCCTCTGTCTCTTCCTGCTCCTCTCCTCTCTCCTCCCTTTTTCCCCCTTTCCCCTTCTCTTCTCTCTCTTTCTCTCTCTCCTCTCTCCTTTCCCTCTTTCTTTTTCTCTTCTTTTTGTTTATCTTTTTTTTTCTCTCCCCTCTCCCCTCCTCTCTCCCCCTCTCTCTCTCTCTCTCTCTTTTTTTTTCTTTTTTTTTTTTTCCTCTCTCTCTCTCTCTCTCTTTCTCGTCTCCTCTCTCCCCCTCTCCTCTCTCCCCCTCTCTCCCCCCTCTCCCCTCCCCTCTCTCTCTCAAAATGAGGGGGAGACGGGAAAATTGGAGGGTTTTATGAATCTTTAGTTACTCGTTTTTCTTGATCAGCAAAAAAATACCTGTCGTTTTCAAAAGCAGCACTACCAACAGATTTTGGGGTTTTTTTGGCATACGTTTTTTATTTACAATTTTGTGCAGCCTTTCCTCATTTTTCCCTTTGCTTTTGTATAATTGTTTATAGTTTTTGTTTTCTGTTTTTTTCCTACGAGCACACACACACACCCAAGTTGTCTTTTTGGAATCAAAATCCGTTTGGGGAATTTTCATTTATATATTTATGAAACATCCGCACACATTGGGTGGCTATTTTTCCTTTTCACGTATATTCAACTCTTCGCTTGCTCTTTTTTAAAAACCCCTTCACCCCAGTTTTTCCCTTTTGCTATAAAAAAATTCGTTGTTACCAAAAAATCAAAAAAATAATAAAAAATTAGTTATACAAGGATATAAAGGTCTTCAAAAAAAATTTGCTTATATTCCTAAAACTTCTCTAATGATGCCAAATTCAAAGCAAATTATTTAGATCTCGGGGGGGTTTAAAAAATTTTGGGGCCCCTTTTTCCTACGGGTCCCATAATTCACTTGAAAAGACCATTTTCCCAAAGATACATCTTTCCCTTCATTGGTGGCACATTTCCCCCTTTTTTGGATTAAATAATCCTTCTTCATTGGTTACGTAAAAAAATGAAAACCCCTTATACCCGTTCTTCTCTGCGCAGGCAAGGAGGGCCCCCATGCACCTGCAACGCCCCTGGACACTTTGGTCTTCGCGCCCCATTGCCCCCGGCCAGGGGCAAGTACGGCCCGGTGGAGGCCACCCGCCCCCAACCCCAAATCTGCAAAAGCTCGATGTCTGCGGCCAGGAGGTCACCATAAATGTTTCTTTGCTTGATGTTGATGCATTGAGGGGGGCTGTTTGGACTAACCATCTATAATTCTACTTCCCACATTTATTCCTCTTGATGCCCTTTTTTGTACTACTACTCTACATGCAAAATTGTATATTTTTCTTGCATAAAATCTGCCCTAGCAATTTTAGCTAGAGCAGAGCTAGCAATTTTTTCCTCTTAGTTTAATTCTATGGCCCTCTTGCCACTTTTGTAGATACAAAGAAAACAAGACCAGGCAAGCAGGATACAGTAATTTTTTGGTTTTATTTCAATGCATTTTCTTTCTCCAGGTGCCCCTACCCACGTGTCCAACCCCAAAGTGGCGGGTGAAGCGTCTCCGGCCGCTGCTGCCGGCAGTGGAGCGACCTGCCCCCGGATGTGAAGGACCCCATCGTCAGAGAGTTCCTGAGTGGCCTTGCATTCTTTGTGTCTTGTGAGCTACTATTTTTCTGTTTCAATAAGTGCGCGGGCCTTTTCGCCCTAGTACCTGTAATATTTTTTTTTTTTAACCTCCACTTCTACTTGTTTTATTACTCACTAAATAAAAACTTAACATTTCGGGTGTACTGCACACGTCAAGGAAATTGTTAAGCATGCAACCTGCCCCAGCAATAGTTTTAGGATAGCCCTTTGAAAAGGCTCATACACATTAATGGAAGCCACACACAAGACACTCATTGCATCATTATGGACGCCCTGACAGAGTCCCGAGCGACTTGCCCAAAGTGCTGCTCGGCGTGCCACAACCGCATCAGCCGCAAGTTTGGGCCCGAGGTGGAGGACCCCGTGGATCCCTCACGCTGGTCGGAAAAAGGAGGTGGAGGCCCTGCGCTGAAACCCTCAGGGGGGTGAGTTGTCTGTCTTCACTAGGCTGCTGGCATATTTGTTACCACCATCATTGCCATCACGATCCTATACTAATTACCCTACTAAGTACACCAAAATTACCTGCTATGTGAGTCTGCACAAGGGCCTTATCTGCCCATTTTATGGAGTATGTCTCTCTTTTTGGGGGGATCCACTCATCAGCTCTCCTAAACAGGGTAGAGTCCAAAGTTTTTAGTCTCATAAACTTCCTTCCTCAAACTAACTGTCTTCAATCTCCATAAATCACACCACATTTTTTGCTTCTCTTGCTATCTAACCGTTATTTTCATGCTCATTGCTCATCTGATCTTCCTTAACTCTATGCCTCCCCCCCTCCTCTCGGCCTTGCTGCACAAGATCTAAATTTAGTTTAAATAATGAACTTGATGCAAATATCTTCTTTACATTACTATTATACACCTAATCCCTTTCCAATTTCCAAAGATCTATCAAGATATATAATTGTGGTTTTTCCTTGTGATTCATACATGTCTGGTAATCCTACTCAGGGTGCTCGTACTGATTTGCTTTCTCCGTGAAGAATGTGTGCTATGCTCTCATAAATGTAGGTATGATGTGTTTTTATCCATGCTATGATCTAAAGTCTTGTTAAATGCTTGCAGGTTGGTGTCATTGGTCCAAGGTTGCCGAGCGCCTCCCCAAACAAGACAGAGGGCCAATGTAAGAGCTTCTACTTCAAATTCAAAAAGAAGTTTGATGATGTGCTGGCTGAGTCCCCGCAAGGCGAAGAAAGGGAAATAGTCTTGCTGGCTTCAATAGCGTCATTCTCCCTTTCTTCCCACGATCCTGTCCGTCGTGTTTATCTGTATTATACTTTTCAATCTTTTTGTAACGTTTGTCTTCAGGAAATTATCTTCAGATCAGATCAGATATGTTGGGATGAGCCTTTTCTACGGCTCCTATTTCTTTCCTCAATACTTTTTATTAATCTTGTGTTTGTGGTCGTGTCTTCATTGCTTGTCTTGCATTCCAATTTTTTTCTTCAAATTTTTTCTTCTCTTCTTTTTTGTTCACTGTTGTCTTTTTTTTCAGTAAAAGATTTCTGCCATGTGTTCATCTGTGTTTTCTCTGAAAGGTTGTTGCATAAAATCTTTGATTTTTGAGTCTTCATTGTTTATTGTGTGCATATTGGGGGGGAAGATGAAATACATGCTGTGTGACTGACTTATATCTGTGCAAAGTAACCAGGGTAAAAAAGAAGTAAGGGATTAAAAACTCGAAAAACGTAGATTTAAAAAAAGAATAGGAAAAGCTGGTTGACAAATAGGTTGGTAAATGATTGGAATGGACTCAGTAGCAGGTAGTTAGTGGGAGTCGTTAGAGAGCTTTAACGAGGCTAAAATAAATTCGACATGGCCTCTTGTAGCTTCCTTATTTTCTTATGTTCTTATGTTCTGTAAATGTTGCCACAGGAAGGGTGACGGGCCGCCCACCGTGAGGGAAATGAGGAGGAGAGCGGCTCATCCACCTCCAGCTGTGATAAAGATGGCAGGGTTTGCCCCCGCCCCCCCCTGGCCCAGACTCCGCCTCCGACACTGCCTCCGCTCCGTCCCCGGTCCCGCCCACCACAACAATTTGATGGTGAGCACGCTGCGATCTTTGTAATATATTTTTAGTTTTTTTGGTTTTAACCCCTTCACGTCCAGATCTTTCCTTTGCCAAATAAAAAAAATTCTGTTGTTAGCCATAAAATTACGAAAAGTACTAAATATCCCAAAATTTAAAGTTAGTTGACAAGGATACTAAACAGGTCATATCTACAAAATATTGCATATGAGTTTACTATTTGGATTTTTGTGTTTTTGCAGCGGAGAAGCGCGAGGCGCCTGGGCTGGCCGGGGGTGTAATGAAGGAGCCACTACCGCCTGCCGTCAGTCGCCACCACCCAGTGTGCGGGAGGATAATGACTCTTCGCAACTGCCAGTGCAACAGGGCCAGATTTGGTGGGGGTTTGGGACTCTCCTGACGTGCAGCACATCCCACACCCTGGTGACGACGCCCGGTACCTGCCACCCCTGTCAAACTGCAGCACGTGCCGCCCCCTCTGGCACCCCCCCCAAAGGGGCCCCCCTCAGCCCCCACCGGACAATCTCAACAGCTCTTCGTCAGGAAATGTCGGGACCTGATCTACATCCCCATTGAAAGAGCTTGGAGGACAAGCTGCCCCAACCCCCCCACCAAGCCCCCGCCGACCATTCAGTCCATCCTTAGAGCCACCCCAAGGTCGCCAGGTGCCGCCCAGGTTTCACCCGGCGTGGAGAATACCAGCGGGAACCGAGGATCCCCTTGCCTGGCCGCTACAATGAAACCCCCGTGCTGGCCTGCCCGATGCCTCCACCTACAATACCCAGGGCGTCCAAAGTGATTTTTCTTGACCTCAGTATTTTGGAGCGAAGTCGTACGCCACCACCAAACCGCCGCCGCCGCCCCAACACACGCAGCACCCTCCTCCGCCACCCGTACGCACACTCAGCATCCGCCGCCTCAGTTCCATCAACCGCCACCCCCCACCGGTTACAGTCTCCAGGGGGATGCCCACCATGACAGTCAGGGGCGGGGCGGGGGTGACCATCACCAGCAAGGACCCTCCCCCCCGGGGACACCTCAATCCAGTTACAGTAAAACCCCCCCCTGAGCCGTGGCCGCCACTCGTTGTCCGCGGAAAAGTCACCCTCGCCATTCATCTCTGAAAGGCAGAAACCCCTCACACCAGCCCCACCCTCCATCATGACCAGTGGTACCTCTGTGGCAGCGCCGCTGGTCTATCCCACCTCCGTGCGGCCACCACATGCCCCACAACCCTCCAACCAAAGGGCAGCATGGCCCCGCCACCGCCCCCTCACCTCACAGCATCGTTTACAGCATCCACCGCCCCATGGGGTGGGTGTTACTGCCCCCTCTCGAATCCCTCTCAAACCTGACAAATCTGGTGGCCCCCTCCATGTTGGCTCCATCACCCAGGGAACGCCCGTCAATCCCCCATCCATTGTACCTGTGTCCCATCAGCCAGTCTGGTCGCTTTGACATGATGCCAAAGTCTGGGATGGGGAAGGAAGGGGGCTCCATCACACAGGTAACCCCCATCCACCATGACCCCAAGAGGTCCTCAGTGACCAACAACCCATACAAGGAAGTGGTGTTTGAGCCCCGCCCCCGGCAGCGGCGTGGAGATCATCCCTCGTCCTGCCATCTCCGTTCAGTATGACCGCGATCACATTTACCGTGGCCCCCGACCCCCCCAGCTCCCCGGCCCCCCCCACCACACCTATGCTTATCCCTCCTACCACTACGCCGCGCGGCATCCTACCCAGATTCCCAGTTCAACTCCCGCAGATCATTGCCAACGACTAACTGACTTCACAGCAATCCGGGACGTCGGGTCACTGAGAAGGACCCTCGAGTGTCCCCTCGTGGAAGAGACCACAGTCCACAGCAGGATCCCAGGACCACCGCAGTCTGCCAGGGACACCACGGTCACCGCATCATGGAATCCCGAGGACTGGATCCCCGCACGTTGGACATCCGCTCGGTGGGCCCCGAAGTCTGGATCCTCGGGGTCTTGACCACAGGGGAAACCCGGACCATCGCATAGAGCTGCGGACACTCGACCACCGCATGGTCGAGCACCGATCAGATCATCGTAATATCTACCCATTCCAGTGCTGCGCTCACGGATCTTACCAACCACCCACCCCGCCAACCCCCTACGCTTTGTATCTCCAGCAGATCGCAGCATGGCCCGCCGCCACCCAACTCCCCGGCCTCGGCGCGTGACACTGCCCTCACACCTCCCGCATCCGAGCCTGCTCCATCACCACATGAGTTCCGATCTCCGGGGGTGTCGACTCCCACCCTCCACCTTCTCGTGTAGGGGTGATTCAACGGTGGCCGCCCCAAAAAGCCTACACCCCACTGCCCCCTAAAAGCGCCTCACCCCGCACTGATCCTGGCTGCTACTCCCCAATCATGCTCCCACCTCAGCTGCGGCTGTTGTTGGCTCGGAAATTTTAAGGCTTTAGTGGAAAATGCAGTGGCTCAGCGTGGTGGCGGAGGGGGGATTCCTTACCCCCCGGCGGTGGATGTGCGGCGGGATGGACGGCACCACGACACTCCGCAGCCTGGAGGGCTTCGAGCACAGCTGACAGACTCCATGAACCGTTCAGGGGCGTGCTCTCAACCCCAACAAACATGACGTGCGGCCGCCACCGCACGATGCACGCATCCCCCCAGTCGCTACCACCTCAGGCGACGACCGCCCTTTCATTGTAGATCGAGCCAGTGAGTTTGAACGTCAAAGAATGGTTTTCCCCAAAAACGTTGAGTCTAAGTCTGACCTAGAGAGTGATGCTTTCCAAAGGCCTTGTATGCTTCAAAAGGACGAGCCACCCAAACCGGCACCGCCTAAGCCCGGCAGAGGGGAATCAAAGTGAGACGCTGGGCGGCAGCCAACCTGATCGATGCCATCATCACACATCAGATTAACATGACAGTGGGGATGGCGGTGGGGGAGGCAGTGGCGGGGGCAGTGGGGGCGGAGGCAGTACCCGGTGGTGGTGGTGGTGGTCCTGGTGGTGTCATGGCAGTGGTGGTGGTGGTGGCGGCGGTGGTGGTGGGGAGCAGCGTGCCACATTCAGGCGAGAGGTGAAGGAGGCCTCCAGGTGGTGGAGTTAGACAGCGGGTCAGATCTCCAGCCGGTTTAGCTCGCATCCCTCCGAAAGGGGAAGAGGTGGTGACGGTGGGGATGGCCCTGATCCTGCCCCACCAACCCACTCAATCACAAGGATGGCCTCAATGCCTCCATGCATGCACCACCCCACCATCCCGCCCCAATCCATCCAGGCCCACATGGACCAGATCATCCACCGCGAGTTCTCCACGGGGATGGACCCTAAGATGCCGGCTTCTCACTCGCTTACAGCAGACCGCCATTTGAGATCTTGAGGACTGATTTGGTCGCCCTATTGTTAGCTCTGGAGGTCCTCCTGCTGTTCCGTCTCTCATTTAGCTACGATCAGAGGGTCAGGGAAGATGCGTGGGTGGCCTGGAGAAGGAGGGTAAGGAGAGGCTCGAATCCCCCTCACCTCATCGGCCCCCTCCCACATCCGCCCCCCCTGCCACCCACCAACCTCTCCGCGCAGCACCTCGCTCCCGATGACGCAAATCATCCGCATCGCCCAGTCACAGTCAGTTTCACCAAGGCCTGATCACAAGCTGCGCACTCCACCTGCTGTACCAGCGCAGCTTTCCAGTGGAGCCCATATCTCCACCTACTTCGGCTGCCCCGCCCACCTCGGAACCCACATAGTGAATTGAACACCCAATGGAGCTTCCAGAAGCGGACGGGGGTGGGGGTGGGGGTTCCAAGGAAATGTTCGAATATGTCCGTTGCAAGATTGCAGAAGTTATGCGGACTCCGGACTCACAGGACGGCGAGAAATTGGGCCACGAAGATCGCCATCCCCGGTCGGGCACTCCGGCCAGCCAGCCGTCAGCGCCGCAGACCAACGCCCACTCAGACGTCGACGATCAGCAGAAAGCGGCCGAGGCCTGATATCCCGGAGCAGCGGCCGCCGTCCCGTCCACGCTCCACCGGGGGCGACTCAACTAAGGAGCGGCGGGAGGAGCCGCCCCCCCGCCCCCCGGATGATGTGGCCGATGCAGACTCGCCACAATCGGGCGAAATGGTGATCGACGAGTCCCCTCGTGACCACCCGCCCTCCTCCAAGGCGGGGGATGTGGTTGGGCAGGCAAGGTAGGAACCAAGGCGGCAGAGGCAGGGGAGCGATACACTTCTGGGGTTGGTGGTCCAGGGAGCCAGTACCCCCCTTACTCCTATACCGGGTTCCGTGGACACGGGGGTCAGGGAGGGGGAGTCCCTGGGGTGCCGCCCTCCACCACTGCCGCCACCACCACCAGCAGTAGTATCAGTGGGGGTCGCCTCCCACAGGGGTATGAGCCCAACGTTGAGCCAGTCAGCGATGATGACTGAGCCAGCCCGGAGGACTGGATGAGACAGCCGTGATAAGTGTTATCTGTGATCTGTTTTGTGGACTAGTGTTGTCACGCCGCACTCTGGTGTACAAAGCTACCCATCTGTGTGTGTACATAGGAGTAAGTAGGTGGTTTGTGTTAATACTCAGGCTCCAAAGGGAGGGTCGTTGTCGACGCTGCCTGCCGCCACAGCTGCTACTGTCGCCCATATCATGCTGTGCCCCAAACCCGCAACCTTGCCCTCCCATCATGCCCATTCTTTCCATGAGATATTTTGAATCATTACAGACTGGTGATACATTGCCATTTCACCGCTGCAACCGCTGGCCGCCGGAGCAGCGGCAGCGGCTGTGTCAGCGATCCGGCAGTGCCCGTACAGATCCTCCCCAGAACAAAGCTGTCCTCCCGGGCACGGACGGCGCCCACCCCTGCTATATTCAAAACAGTTCATTCCAAGGCCCCGCTACCTGCGCGGGCCAGTCCGCATTGTACAGACCTTCCTTCCACTTGTTGAGGGTGGCGGTTGGCGGCCCGGCCGTCGCCGCCGCCCATCTCTCACATCATTACATGTCAGAAATGTTATTTTTGTTGAAATAAAGATGCTCAAAACCTGCTGGGGATGTCATTGCTACAAGTTATATCACGGAAATGGTGCTGTTCAAGAACTGAGTAAGCTTTACTTTGAGAAGCTTCCCCCTCATAAATTGCTTGGTCATCTTGAACTTTTGAGGTTGTAGTACCGTATATATACCGTTCCTGAGTCATAAAAATCAGACAGTGTATTTTCATCATCCATTCTGAATGAAACGTCAGCAATAGTAGAAGTAGTAGAAAATAATAGAACTCTGAGAGAGAAAACTTTTGGTGCGGTGCCATTATGTAGGCTGTAGGAGTCTCTGAATTCTCTCGAAATCCTTTCATTTATGGTCCCCACATATCATGCTGCTCAAGAACTTTATTAAGATCATCCCTCAACAAGCGAATAAAACAAGCTCTACCCTAAAATTTCCCCATGTTATGCATTACCCTAATCACTACCCTGGAAGGGGTCTGATTACCCTATCTACCGTAGATAACACTATATTCGCCACGGTGCTCTGATGTCGCCAGGCGCCATATATTACGAATTTTACCCACTAAAGCATCACTCAAGTGTTGCCAACCATGGGACTAATCCCCAGATTTGGGGATTAGGAGACACGAATGTGGACCATGGATATATGATCCTTAATTTTGGGGATATTTTCACTTAAATGCTCTGACCACTTGCTTTTATGATACATCCCCTACACAGAACATAAGAAAATAAGGAAGCTACAAGAGGCCGTGAGGGTACCCCGGGGTTTAGTTCCTGTACAAACAGCAAATAAAATGTAGGGGACATTTATATATTGCCTTTTATGTTTGATTTAGTCATATAAATGGGAAATTTTCTGGTGCTACTATAGCGTGCGGTCTACATCGGGGCCTGGGGCCGGATGTTCGAACGTTCGTAACGCGTCTCTAAGATCATCTTTGCACTTAGATTGATCTTGGAACGTTCGTAACGCGTTTAGAGGTATTATCAAACGATCTTTGCGAACATCCATCCGCCATATTTGTTTGTTGTTCCACCGTAGTGCTAAGGTTGCTGAAGACCACTCGCACACTGTTCGTATATGGTCGCATGATGAAGGTTTTTCTAATATACAAGCCATATAAAGTTATGTTATTAGTTGTTTCTTTCATGTTGAGTTGTTTATGATTGGTCAGGACGCTGTAGGGGGAATGTGAATGAAAATAAAGGGTGCAATGAATGCTATGCTGCCGAATGTCTATAGGTGACTGGAATGAGTAAAGTGCAAATAAAAAAGAAATGTGTCTTGTGCTAGAAGTGTATAGAGAAGATGATATGGGAGAGGAAGATGCGGGAAGTGAAGGAGTAGAATAGGAGACAAAGATGAGATGGAGAGAATGAGTCAAGTGAAGGATACGGATGGACTAGCAATACAGGGAGTTTCGTACCCAGGTTTTGTTAGCTGTTTCGTACACTGATTGAGTTTTTTCGTACATATATACCTGGTGTGTCGTTTCGTAACTAGTCATCAAGTTAAACTCTGTCCTGAGTGTACGAAACGACTATATATATATATATATATAATATATATATATATATATATATATATATATATATATATATATATATATATATATATAGTTTCATATAGACTACGAAACAACTTTTAGATCTACGTACGGTTATAAGGCCTCTTCCATTTGTGCACAAGTTGCATGAACCAGTTCTTTCAGTTCAGGGTTTGGGGTTCTGGGTTCAGGGTTTGGGTTCGCGTGTCACAAATGGAACGCAAAAACCCCGTTTTTTGTTTTACAAACATGCTCAGCTGGCGAGGCAAGAGAGAGAGAGATAACGAGAGAGATAACGAGAGAGGGAGATAACGAGAGAGAGATAACGAGAGAGATAACGAGAGAGAGAGAGAGATAACGAGAGATAACTCAGCTAGCTGTTATGTGAAGGGATCATATCAAGTTTAAGCTCGCGGGAACGCATGGCCTCCACCAGGCCTCTTGTATGCCGTCTGACATCGTCTCCGACTCGTGCATGCGGAAAACCCTTCACGATAAGAGAAATAGGGCCCAAGGCGACCATTGTTTGTTATGAACTGAAAACTCTACCCAAGCTATACCCACCTCTCAATGTGAGTAGAGAAAGTTCACGGGTTTTGCTGAGTCACTACGCGCTTTGCCTCGGACCTAGGTTTTCGTGCGCAAATGGAACGCCTGAATTCTTGGGTTCCGTGAACTGGTTCTTGAAATGTCGCAAATGGAAGAGGCCTATAATGGAGGAGAGTTTCACGTTCGTTTTCAGAGACACCACTACTTTTTCTTGGCCTACAATAGGTGTTTGTTCTAATGGTGCTAGTTTTATTTTGCGCAAACCAAAAAAAAAAAAAAAAAATGAAACCTTCATCAAACCACAGAAGCTTCATCTAGGATGGTAGGGAAGGTGAACGTGTCTCGGGTGTTAGCGGACTTCATCCGGAGGAAAGAAAGGTTTAATTTTCCATCCTCCATGATGGCCAACACCTGAGCAACATAGCACACTAATGTGCCCACACCCCTTCCCTCCTCCAGCTTCAGCTGAACCAGAACAAAGTCCCCCACCTGTGATGTTTTCGCAGCAAAAGGGTATGATGCTGCAGTCCAGGTGCCCTCGTCGTCCACCTCATCCGAGTACTCGGAGGAGTCGTCCAGCTGAAGTCGGACATCATCAACCTCCTCCTCGTCAGTGGTGTCTTCCTCCGGGACAGGCACAGACTTCTTCCGCTGTGGACCCTTCTTCTTTCCCCAATGTTTTCTTTTCAGCCGCTGCCTTCTTTTTGTCTTCCAGCTTCTGCCTCTTCTCTGCCTTCAACCTCAGGTCAGATATTGCCTCCTCATTCTCGGTTAAAATGCAGGCCCGCACCCTCTTCCGTCCCTTTCCATAAGGACGAGGATTAGCCTTAGGGAACGGCCTGACACACTCTGGGGTTAAGTCTGTCTGTTGAGAAGGGTGTCCTGGGGTGGCAGGGTGCGTCGTGCTCGGGCCCGGGGTGGCAGGGTGCATCGTGCTGGGGCCCGGGGTGGCAGGCTCTGTCGTGCTGGGGCTCGGGTGGCAGGCTTTGTCGTGCTGGGGCCCGGGGTGGCAGGGGGCGTCGTGCTGGGGCCCGGGTGCAGGCTCTGTCGTGCTGGGGCCCGGGGTGGCAGGCTCTGTCGTGCTGGTGCTCGGGGTGGCAGGCTCTGTCGTGCTGGGGCCCGGGGTGGCAGCACATCATCTAGCCTGGGAGACACAGGGGGAAAGGGGGTATAGCTTCTGAGGTATGGCCTTCAGCCAGTCGCTCCTCTCCATCTGAATTTCCTCCATCAGAAGAAGTTGGAGTAACTTCCACTAAAAATTCTGGTGGTCCCGGGTCGCTGGGTTACATGCGCTCCTACAAACACATCATCTGGGAAGATGTTGCGATTGAGTGGCCATATACCAGTCGCCCGGAAACCACTGAGAATGTTGGAGGGGGTAGTGGCTTTGGTCCATGCCTCAGAAGCAAACTCTGGCAACTTGTGGACTGTTAGGGTGCTCGTTAGGGTGCATGAGCGCGTGGTCGTTCAGTAGGGCCGCAGGAATGTCTTAAAGGGACCAAAGACACTCACATCCAATGGCTGGAGTTTGTCTGTTGTATGCGGAGGCAAGGTAACAATCACGATACCATGCATTATCGCAAACTCAACAGGCTAAAATGTTCATGTGACATTCAGCATTGTCCATGATCAGAAGAATCTTGTTCTCTACAGAAAAAACAAGACTTCTCATGGAGATGCTGAAGTGTCTGCACGAAGCATTCACCATTCATCCAGCCACTAGGATGCAATATCCCTTTGGAACCAAGATCGTGTTCCTCATGAAAGCAGGATTCCATCGGCATCGGGGAAATTATAAACACTAGAGGGATGGACTGCCCCACAGCATTTATAATGCCCACAAACGTCATGCTGTCACCGCGTTCACGAGTTACCTGCGTGGCTACTGGCTGGCCTCTCGCACACACAACCTTGACTGGCTTCATAACAGTCGACAATGAACTCTCATCCAATTGTATATCCGGTCCGGCGTGAATGTGTACTTCTCCAAAGCTAATGTGTAAGCCTTAAAGAAGGTTTCCACATTGACTTTGTTGAAGGCAACAATCCTGGCAATGGACATGCCTTCCGGAGCCTTCAATACAAGGTTTGGGATGACGGTTTCATGAAGGCATAGTACCAGTCCCTTGTCGCCATTTTCTCTTTCTCCCAGGCAGCAGGGATGCTCTTGCTCCCACAAGCTATGGCATACTGGTACACCATCCTACGCACAATCGTTCATGGGCAGGCCGTAAAAACATCTTGGCTGCGTGGATGGTATAATCAGCAATGTATATTTCTTGTTGAGGGCTGAAAACCCTATTGCTACGGGAAGCACAGCCATATAGGTAACTCCATCCGACAGCTTCTTCGATAGATAGAAGGCGTCCTTAACAAAAGAAATGAATTAGGACTTAAAAGGCCCTTGCTGGCAACAAAAGTTGACAAAAAAATAATAAATAGAGCGCTTGAAGGCATCCTTTAACAAAAGAAATTAATTAGGACTTAGAAGGCCCTTGCTGGCAATAAAAGCTAACAAAAAATGAATAAATTTTAAAATCTATAAATCTAGAGACCCTTAAGCTATCCCTGAGGTCTTTTTGCATGACCTCATCCCAGGGAGACCAAAGAAGACGTGGATGAGGTCATACAAAAAGACCATGGGGGGATATGGAAACTAAATAGAGCAACTTACAGCAAGAGTTGTTTTCTTGATGTTGAATCTGTCAGCGGCTTCTTTTCAGGCTGCAGCTAGTGGCCACGCGGTGCTTAAAGGCAGCCTCCAGGTCAGTGCGGTCCATCTGCTTGTCGCTCTTCCTGACATATTTTGCGAGGCATGATGACGGTGATGGCGGTAGGTTAGGTTAGATCTGAAAAGAGTTAATGACATTAGACATCATGCATAGTTAGGTTAGGTTAGTTTAGGGTTAGCTTAGCTTAGTATTTTTTACAGTGTAGAGGCGATTCTTGCATGGCCACCATATTATTTTTGGGACTATGAGTCTGGCAATATATGTGGGGATCACCGAACGTCATGCCCCCAAAATATGCAGTGTTAAATGTTTTTTTTTAACCATAAAAAATTAATTCTAGAATCATTCTAATAACATAAATCACTTATATAATAGTTAGTTCATGTGCTTATAGCATAATAACACTGATATAGCATCATAATTTAATACCAATCACCTTCAACTTTACACCAACAAAAAAACACTGTTCCATTTAATTTAAATGCACTAGTTCACCACCACCATTTAATATCATGCTAATATGCATAGTCAGTCACTTTTTCTTATGTTTTTCTAAGTATTTAAAAATATATAGATTTTCCAAAAAACGTAGTGATGCGGGGATCACCGAACGTCATGCCCCGAAAATATGCAGTGTTAAATGGTTTTTTTAACCATAAAAAATTAATTCTAGAATCATTCTAATAACATAAATCACTTATATAATAGTTAGTTCATGTGCTTATAGCATAATACCACTGATATAGCATCATAATTTAATACCAATCACCTTCAACTTTATGCCACAAAAAAACACTGTTCCATTTAATTTAAATGCACTAGTTCACCACCAAACCCTTTAATATCATGTGAATATACATAGTCAATCACTGTTTGTTATGTTTGTGTAGGTATTTCAAAAGATATAGCTTTTTCAAAATTTCACTGTACGTTGATCCCCCGCACTTCACCATACGTTGATCCCCCGCGCCACCAATTTTTTTGTAAATAATGCCACCGCGGCCTGTTCGAAAGCATGCACTACTTTTTCACTCAATAACATGTCAATACGGTTATACCTCGTATTGCAACTTACCTCAAAAGAATCACGCCATCACAGCCGACATGAGACACTATATAAGAACGGCGAAAAGTAACAAGGAACATACGAAAAATAAAATTTCTTACCTGGTAAACACGGAGGTGACGCTGACGCTACCCTGTTGCTCGCATGTAGTTCACTGAGGGTGGCGCTGCATCCGTGGTGGCATGGTGGCGCGAAATTTGAATTAATTTTCGCGTTGTAGCCTTCGTACGGTGATCCCCCCCGTTCGGTGTGACCCCACCCCACCCTATATATTATTATTATTATTATTTTTTTTTTTTGGCCTCCCCCTTTTAAATTTTCTGGGTACGCCACTGACGGTAGGTAACATGACTTGTGGATCAACAAAGGCATGCCCAGGCGTCCTACGACAACAAATAAACAAATTACAAAAATATCAACCGAGTGGCGACCTACTATACTTTAAGTTCGCCAATTACTGTTTATGTTCAGAGTGTCCTCCCGCCGTCGTCGTCGCGCGAAAAAAAAATGAGTAGTGAAATTTGAAACCGTATAGAGGCCTCTTCCATTTGTGCCCAAGTTGCATGAACCAGTTCTTTCAGTTCAGGGTTGGGTTCTGGGTTCAGAGAGAGAGAGAGAGAGAGAGAGAGAGAGAGAGAGAGAGAGAGAGAGAGATAACAAGAGATAACGAGATAACAAGAGAGAGATAACGAGAGATAACGAGAGAGAGAGAGAGAGATAACGAGAGAGATAACGAGAGAGAGATAACGAGAGAGATAACGAGAGGGAGAGAGATAACGAGAGAGAGAGATAACGAGAGATAACGAGAGATATATCGCGAGAGAGATAACGAGAGAGAGATAACGAGAGAGATAACAAGAGAGAGAGATAGCGAGAGATATAACGAGAGATATAACGAGAGAGAGAGATAACGAGAGAGAGAGATAACGAGAGATATAACTCAGCTACCGTAGCTGCTATGTGAAGGGATCATATCAAGTTTAAGATCGCGGGAACGCATGGCTCCACCAGCCATGTATGCCTCTTTTATGCCGTCTGACATCCTCTCCGACTCGTGCATGAGGAAAACCCTTCACGATAAGAGAAATAGGGCCCAAGGCGACCATTGTTTGTTATGAACTGAAAACTCTACCCAAACTACCCACCTCTCAATGTGAGTAGAGAAAGTTCACGGGTTTTGCTGAGTCACTACGCGCTTTGCCTCGGACCCAGGTTTTCGTGCGCAAATGGAACGCCTGCTCTCGCTTCTTATGGCTTCTTACGGCTTGACCAGCTGGGCCAATCTGTAAGAAGCCGGCTTCTTAAAAGTGCCTCGCCATAACAGAAAACGCAAGCTGCAAGAAGCCGGCTTCTTACGGCTTCTTCACCAAAATTTGCCTTATATATATATATATATATATATATATATATATATATAATATATATATATATATATATATATATAATATATCCTGGCTCTCGCTTCTTATGGCTTCTTACGGCTTGACCAGCTGGGCCAATCCGTAAGAAGCCGGCTTCTTAAAAGTGCCTCGCCATAACAGAAAACGCAAGCTGCAAGAAGCCGGCTTCTTACGGCTTCTTCACCAAAATTTGCCTTATATATATATATATATATATATATATATATATATATATATATATATATAATATATATATATATATCCCTGTTTCAGCGCGAGGATCCAGATGGAAATCGCATCATCATCATCATCAGACAGTGTTGTCAAAACACAACCTCACGGTGACTGGCGCTTCGTTAAGTGACTCAAGAACTACACATTTGTACAATAACTTGGGGTATGTAGCAGGTGCCTTAGTTACTTTCTGGTGTGTGAGGGTTGAAGACTCGTGGCCCTTCCTTCTACAGTTCAAAGGATAATCAGGAAACACGTCCGAGTACGTGTGTGTTATGTGTCAACACAGACCAAGCTTTGTGATGGGATGCACAGCAAACTATCAGCTATGTGTAGACAGTAGAGTCAAAAGTAATTTGGTATTATGGTATTTTGGTACTTTCTACCAGTAATTGAGTACGAGGTTAAAAGTGCTCTTTTCTTTTGTATTTTGATGTGTTAAGAATGATGGTCACATTAAAACGCGTCGGAAAGGCCTCATTTTGCAGATATCCTCCTTCTATCCGCGTTTTGGCACTCGTGTGGCAAAGCGGTCCCGCGATCTTGATCATGATAACATCTGATATCCATTTTCCATGTGGTTTCAGTTGCCACGTTTTTTTTTTCAAGACGCGGTGCAGTGTTACCAAAGACATTCAACAACAAGATACCTCACTCGCGGTCCCTCCAATGCAACTTCTGTTATCCGCCGACGGTGGCGCCGCCGTGCGGCAGGTGTTAAACCAGCCTGCTGACCCTATTCACTATGACCAAAGAATATTCACTTCAACTCTTCGCCATTTAAAACTTTGCGAGTCAAAATTTTCCATGAAACATATCAAGGTTAATATGGAGGAGAGTTTCACTTCCGTTTTCAGAGACACCAACTACTTTTTCTTGGCCTACAATAGGTGCTTGTTCTAATGGTGCTAGTTTTATTTTGCGCAAACTAAAAAAAAAAAAAAAAAAAAAATGTATATATTGTGGTTAAGGTTAGGTTAGGTTTCTTTAAAACCTGTAAGGTTAGGTTGGGTTAGGTTAGGTTAGGTTTCATTAAAACATAAGGTTAGGTTAGGTTTCATTTTTTTTCCATTTTTTTTCCATTTTTTTTTTTTTTGGTTTGCGCAAAATAAAACTAGCACCATTAGAACAAGCACCTATTGTAGGCCAAAAAAAGTAGTTGGTGTCTCTGAAACGAACGTGAAACTCTCCCTCCATAATTACCCATATCAATAGAAGCGCAATTTTATTAGCTTTCCATTGGGAAAATCTTAAAGTAATCGTCCAGACCCAAATTTTTTTTGCCGAATTATGTTGAATGTACATTCAAAACACCTAATCCACCAAAAATTATTGATTTCCAGGCCTTATTTCCGTAAAAACACGACTTTTGTAAAACGCGCGAAAAAAAAATCTTCCCTCCAACAGGGCTACGACTGTTATTGATGACGTCAGAACAGGGACGCCCGCAGACACTGTCTGACACCTGTCTGCAAATGTTATGATGAGCGATTGTACTTCGGTGTCAGACAGTGAATCTGTCGCTGTAACATCTAGAGAACGATGCTCAATCTGACACCGAAAGAAATGACGCTGGTCGCGTATACTATGAGGAAAACGAACCTCAGATTGTCATGGGAAACCTATGTTTGAGCCCGAGTACGAGGTGGATGAACAGGTGTTAGCAGAGCCTGAGGTTCAGCAGGAGGACCTGGCACTTCTCCAAAACATGGATTGGTAAATAAGGTTAAACCATGTGTGTGGGAATCACAATGAAGGTACTTTCGAGAAAATCCTATGGTTAGTTTTGGAGCTACAGTCAAACGTCATTACTCGGAAACCACATACTAGCATTAACTACAGCATAGTTGGAAAATATGCGGGCGGGAAGGCAGAAAGTGTGACAGCCACACCAACACAGGGTCTCTCACCGCAGGGCACGCCCACTCCACAACTGGTTTACTTGGTCTTGTTAAGAGGCAAAGCCTCACAGTCGTGGTGGTCCACCGCTGCTGCCAGTCCTGGCGTCCCTGTCTAACAGGGCCACCTGGTCTGGTATAGTGTTGGACTGAGTCAGTCTTACGGGGGGGCGCCGTTTCTCAACACAACTGCTCGCCCCAACACACTATAGGCGTGTATCACCCTACACACGCCACTCCTTTCCGTGTGCAAACTTTTCTCGAAAGGCACAGCTGTCTTGCTGCACCCATAAAGGATGCATGCATGTGGCATATAGCAAAAAAAATCTATCAGAAACACCCAAATATCTTCAAGTACTATATTTATCTCTGTGTTTACGTGCTTCTCTGATCAGCGCGGGAAGATGAGCCTCCCTGATGGTACGTCACCGAGCCTGAGCCTGAGCGTCTGAAAACCCTTTGGGAGAGCGTTTTGAAAACTCGGGGAATTTGCAGATTTTGATTGCGGATTATTTAAAAACGGCTGACTGGATACAAAAAGTGACGACGTGTTGTTGATATACTCGTTAATGGCCATAATTTGATTACATTAAATCAGGAATGATGAAATGGTCTGGACGATTACTTTAAGAATAAGGGCTCCACGGTAAGCTGACCCAAATGTTGGCTCTACGTGTTATACTTACTGTCCTTAACACATCTGTTAATTTTAATGAGTGCCGATCCTTACTTTGCCTACATGGCCGATATTAAATTTCAGGTTCTTGAGAAAAACTAAGTCCAGTAGGGTTAGGTTAGGATAGGTTAGGTTAGGTTAGTGCACAGCACGAGGGGTTCGAGGAGGGGTGCTAGGTTAGGTCTGTAGAGTTTTGTCATCTTTAGATAAATGCTCAACGCTCAACCTATCTGCTTCTTCTTATAGCCAACAAGCTTTGGGACATGGTGGGAAACCGGGTTTTTGGGGTGGGGGAGCACACATATAAGGGAAATATGGCCCCGATAAAGTCTATGAACGAGAAATTTTCGTCAGTTATTGACGCAGCTGAGATGGATCTCTGCTGTAACCAGACAGCTCTCTCGCAGACTACCCCGAGCAGAGAGCTGTCTGCTAGTGCTTATAGTGTTGGCCGAAGCCAGCACCCCGGGAGGCGGGTTACAAACCCCCGGCTAACACCCGGTACCCATTCACTGCTGGGTGGACAGGGGCTCGGGTTTTAAGGAAACAGCCCAACTGTTTCCGCTCCACCCGGGGATCGAACTCGGGACTTCTCGGTTGTGAACCGAGTGTGCTTCCCCTACACTAAGGGGATACAGTTGATTCGGGCCGCCAGTTGAATCAGGCCGCCTATATTAAATGCATACTGGACGAGAGTTTCGCGGTCGTTTTCAGAGACACCGACTATTTTTTCTTGGCCTACAATAGGTGCTTGCTCTAACGGAGATAGTTTTATTTTGCGCAAAAAAAAAAAAAAAAAAAAATATGAAAAAAATTAAACTTAACCTAACTTTATAGGTTTTAATAAAACCTAACCTAACCTTATAGGTTTTAATGAAACCTAACCTAACCTTAAAGGTTTTAATGAAACCTAACCTAACCTTATAGGTTTTAATGAAACCTAACCTAACCTTAACCACAAAGTATACCTTTTTTTTTTTTATGGGTTTGCGCAAAATAAAACTATCTCCATTAGAACAAGCCCCTATTGTAGGCCAAGAAAAAAAAATCGGGTGTCTCTGAAAACGACCGTTAAACTGCCCTGTCTGCTGGGTATGCATGCTACTATAGGCAGTCCGAATCAACGGTACCCCACTAAGGAGTACCATTGACAGTACAGATTGACCAGAAATAAACAATTTGGAGGCAATAATTTAAGGCGCAGACATCCTGATTGACTTTTAATAAATATTTCTAGGGCAATAATGGGCCAGCCATCCTGATTAACCTAATAATTCAGGGACAAAAAGAGGCAGACATCATGGTTGACCATATAATCATATAATTCAAGGGCGTTAAGAGGCAGACATTCTGAGTGACCTAATCGTATCATTCAGGGACAATGAGAACGGTACCTGGTACTCTCGTCTACCGAAATTCTCGTCCTGACACAATCCGGGAACTCTCGCCGAAGGTAATGGTTAGGTTAGTAGGATATTAAGGGAAAGATACCGGTAAAAATGAACGAGGACTGCGCGGTCATTTTCTGAAACACTGACGAGATCTTCCTTGCCTAAAATTAGTGCTTTTGGTAAAAATGGACGAGGACTGCACGGTCATTTTCTGAGACACTGACTAGTTTTTCCGGTAAATTTCTAGTGTTTACCCATACTTTCCCACTAACCCCCAAGCAAGTTTGGGCACCTGTGGGAATGCGGGGTTTTCGGGTGGGGAGCAAATAATGCGTCGGAGACACGTAATTTAAGAATTGTGTAGAGGAGACAAACTCCCTAGATCTAAAGTAATTTCCTTATATCTAGAGAAATTTGCCTAACCAAAATTAACCTAACCTAGCGGGGGGCTTGACCCACCGATAAACTAACCTAACCTAACCTAAATCTAACCAAATCTTACCTAACCTAACCAGATCTAACCTAACCTAACCAAATATAACCTACCCTAATCAATAATACCCTAACCAAACCTCCTATATGGTTGGGGGGCCTCTGGAAGGGGAGGTTGTGTCTGTATGAGTATTAATCTAAGACAACTATATCATTTCTACAATATGTATATAAGTTTGGTAAAATTCTAGTGTTTGCCCATACTCTCCCACTTCCCCCAAACAAGTTTGGGCACCTGTGGGAATGCGGGGTTTTCGGGTGGGGAACAAATTATGCGTCGGAAACACGTAATTTAAGAGTTGTTTAGGGGGTTAAAATTCCCTAGATCTAGGGTAATTTCCTTATATCTAGAGAAATTTGCCTAACCAAAATTAACCTAACCTAGCGGGGGGCTTGACCCACCGATAACCTAACCTAACCTAACCAAACCAAACCTAACCTAACCAAATCTAACCTAACCTAACCTAACCAAACCTCCTAGCGGGGGGGGTTGGGGGGGTTCTCAACACTTCAGTCATCATTCTGTGAGGATCGTCAGGTTCACACATCTCTGGACTCAGAAGAAATCCAATGAATTTTCCCTAAATCTAGAGAATTTTTTAAATTTCCAAAACTCAAAAAGTATGTGGTTGCGACGCATATTTTGTACCCCAGCCATATATCCTGCATTCCCCCAGGTCCCCAAGCTTGTTTTGGGGGAGAGGGGGGAGTATGGGCAAACACTAGAATAATACCATAAGTTTTAAAGGTTACGCGGAAGTGCATTAATACTGTACAGTATACTAAACAAAAAATAATATAGAAAACGCATGTGGTAATGGCGGTAGTGACCGCGCAGTTATCGTCCATTATAACTGAAACACCAAACCAAGAAGTCTTGCCGACATAAAAGTTTCGGCGAGTTCCACTTGTAATCGGTGCAAATGAAAGAATAAAGGTATTTTCGTTTTTTGACAAGTTTTTCGCTTGTCCCAAAATAATTTAAAACTACACTTCAATACAATACATGGACATTGGTTACGTAAAATGTCAAAAACCCCAGACTCCCCCAATCACTAAACTACCCCCGATATTCGGTCCCTGATTCACAAACACGGGTAAAGCTGTTTAAATATATAGATTGGGTACTGTTATGTTAATAAATAAACTTGTAACTGTCGCTTAATAGGAACTCTTTGCCGACGTAAAAAAAATGGAACATTTTCCGACGGTGGGGAGCATTCCTTCCGTTCGGGGACTGTACCATTAAAGGCTAGCAAACGTGACCTAACTACCATTCAGGGGCAATGAGGGTCAAGCGTCCTGAGTGACCTAACCATAGTGCAAGGTCACTGAGGGGCAGGCATCAGAACAAAGTTTCATTCTCAAAAACGTCCAAATTACAATTTAGTGAAACAACATTAATCTAGCCGCAGGATGCCAGGCTCGCCTCGTCCCACAACAATTCTGCTCACAGGACTCCGCTAGTGGTCTAAAAAACTGGTGCTGCCCCAAAAACGAACTAATACAAAAAAAACACCGAAGGCAGTCCCTACACGGCTGAGGCGGGCTCTCCACCAAGGCTTGTATCTCCTAAACATTTGTAAACACCACGCCCTGCTGCCGAACTACCAATAGGCTTATATTTCAATCCTTACCTTGGTGGTAACGTCTATTAGGCATAATAAATGACATTTTATTTATATATATGAGATACACCTTCTCTACACCTCCTCATCGAGGTGGTGTAAATCTACGCCATGATATTGGTCCTGTGACGTCACGGAAATGGAGTAAGTACGCTTGCTGGATCCAGCCAGGGAGGGTTGGCGCAGACTTGCACCGAGGGGTAATGTCTGGCGTTGTGACGTCATCGATTTGGCGCAGATGTAGCTCCTGATCCAAGAAAGTTTTCGAAAGAGGAGTATCCAGACTTACACTGACATACACCGGCGTATGTGTTTGCTGGATCTGGCCCCAGGTCAGTGAACGACCGCTCCCCCCTCCCCCCCAGTTATGTCAGGTTACAAACCAGAGCTGGCACTAAATACATTGAATGTATTTTAAATAAATAAATACTAAATAAATGGGAGAAATGTATTTAAATACTAAATACGTTTTACAAATGTATTTAAATTTCTAAATACATCAATTGTATTTAAATACATTTGTAAATACATTTTAAATACACAAATTTTAACGTCCGAAAAAATTTCCTTAGATTTTGGGTTTCCTTAGAAATTTCCTTCTCAGGCCTAAATTTCCTTGAATCAGGACATTTCCTTGCCAGTGGAAACACTGGTTTCACTGTAACATCAGGGTTGCCAGATAGTTGGGCGGTTTATGGCCAAATTAACTGATTAAAAAGTATTAAATTTTTATATTAAATTATTTAAATACAAAGTATTTAAATACTCATAAAAGTATTTAAATACTGTATTTAAATACATGACAACCAATGTATTTATAAATTCATTTCTAAATACACAAGTGTATTTAAATACGTGTTTAAATACAATTGTATATAAATACTGCCCCGCTCTGTACAAAACAAATACATTCAGGATAAAACGACAAAACGTTCAAGATACATACTTAAAAACCACCGATCGTGTATTGGTTTAAACTTGCAACTTATACCATGGATTCTAAGAAACATTCTCTATGAGCTTCCTTCGCAAAATAACTACTTTTGGAGATATAAGATGTTTTTAATGGGAAGGAGTGTGTATAGGAGATATGAAAATGAACTAACCTAACCCTACCTTTAGACTGACTAATCTAACCTAACCCCACGTTTTAACCTCCTAACTAAAGCCAAATCCTCATTAAATAGTCTCATCTTAAGGGAAGAACAGACGGCGATGCAGGTCACAAAGGAAGAAGAGTGAGGCGCTCGTAAACACTTGTCTCTCCTCCCTATGAAAACATGTCTTATCTCCAAAAGTAATGATTTGCGATGGAAGCTCATTGAGAGAATGTTTCCTAGAATCAATAAGGTAAACAGAAACCACACGGTAAATTTTCAGATGAACACCGAACTCACTTTGGTGGACGAAACCATTTTTTTCGGTGTGTTTTTATGTGTTTTGAATGAATCTGCTAAACGTTTCTGTCGCATTTTTTTTTTTTTTTTTTTTTTTTTTTTTTTTTTTTTTGTGCAAAAATGACAAAAAACAACAACCTAAACCTAGCCTAATGTTTACCTATACCTAACCTAACTCATACCTAACCTAACCTATACCTAACCTAACCTTTACCTAACAAAAAAATAAACTAACCTTTATCTACCTAAAAAAAAAAAAAAAAAAAAAATTTGCGACAAAAAACGGTTAGCAGATTCATTCAAAACACATAAAAACACACCAGAAAAAAAATGTTTCGTCCACCAAAGTGAGTTTGGCGTTCATCTGGAATAATACCAACCACACCCCAGCAGGGAATTCTGGTCCTAGTGTAAAATAATATCAAATTAAGTAACAATGCCTAGAAATTTTCAAAGAAAAACTAACATAGACCTGATAAAAAAGAAAGGTTTAAAAGGTGTGAAAAACAAGCTATATTTCTGTAAACAAAGCAGCAAAGATATGCAAAGTGAGCAAAGAACACTTTTTAAGGCACTTCTAATACAATGAGGAGGATATGACACACGTGATGTGAGTGAAGTCAGTGACCTGGAACCCAAACGTGTGCGTGTTGGTCATCCTTTCCCCCTCCCCAGAGAATGTGAAGAACAGCTCACATAATGTTTGATAGTGTCCAAGGCATGGTATGACATGTTGTTTAAGTTTTTTGGAGGTTTGTCTAATTTAGAAAAAAAATAAAGTGTTTTTAATATGGTGGTCCGATTTATCCCATTTAGCGTAACAATGTGGTCCACACTTCTACGTGTATTGCTAAAAAGAGCTTACAATGGAAATTTTTGTTTAAACGTTTATGTCATATAGGTAGTGACCCTCCTATGTTTAATAAAATTTGGTTTTTTATTTCATAAATATGGAAATACGTAGATCAAAATTTGTCAAAACCTGGTCCAAATTCCCCCGGTGGACACTATCTACACTTAAGCCTTGTCTAATGCATGCATTACATTCCTGGGTGATTGTGCAGCAAGCAAATAACCGTTAAACGAACCCTATGTTCCCATTAATTTTCCTATTGATTTCTTAATAATAAGAAAAATTTGTGTGTACTGTATCTTTCATTTTTCATACATTAAACGATTTTTGGTAAAAATGGTTTTGCAGAACTAATTTCCATAAAGCGAGGTTGTGTTAAATTGGGTATAGTGTGTGTACATTGTACAATAAGGAAATAGATATTCTCATTTGCACAAAGCTGATTTCATTATCTTCCACGGGGTTTGTGAGGTGTGCCAGAAATGAAGATTAATAAGACGTTGCTGCCTATCAAGGCCCATTACTTCAGTTTTTTGGGATGTGAGTATGTAGTTATGTGTCACTAGTTGTGTTGAGTGTGGTCGGGTGTCTTTTTCTGAATGATTGAATTTCTGTGCAGTATTTGTGTAAACATACGTGTCACATATATTATTGTATACTATATCGTGTATACAATTACCCAGTTATACCACACAGGGCCTGGGGCTTTACTGGTGGTGTTCTGCCTTTATTTCTTTGTACTGTACATATATCTATCTTTTTCCTTAAAAAGACCACTTCCTGAGTGTTTTATCTCCACTGAAGCCTGTTTTAAAGTCACTCAAAGATTCACGTTCTTTTTATTTCAATGGTAATCTTTTTACATGCTTGCATGTAGATCTTCCAAATCACAAATTGGTAAATATGCATTTCAACCAATACAGGGAAGATTTTCCCTTCGGGTAGGGATTTATCGTCTAAAAGTCTACACTTTTGTCCCCTTTTCCTCCTCTTCCCCCTCCTGCAGTCCAGAGAGTGCTGAAAGGAATTCCTGTACTCTACCTGGTCAGGGGTGTCCCTTCCTCAACCTCAAACAGACCCTCACTGCTTTAATACCTTCCACCCACCATCTTCAGGTGCCCTTGCTAGGTAAGCCCCCCTTCAGGTGCCCGCTAGGCAAGCCACCTGAACTAAGAACCCAACTTTTTAAAAGCTTGAATCTCTTTCTCTTGGTTCTTCGCTACACTCTTCAATTCTGCAATCTCCTCAAGGACTGATTACAGAACTCCACTACTTCCTACTAAATTGCACTGCACTGCTCACACACTCACCACGCTCATCCCTGCACCTCGCTCACTCCCTCTTGTCACCCCCAAGGCTCAGTGCACTGCAGAGTCTATTTGGGGGCTTTAAAGAAATCTGGATAAATTCATGATGGGGAAGAGAGGTGATGTAGGTAGAGTTAATACAGAAATACCTCGTTAGGTCTCACGTTTTGAGCCCTTTTTCTTATGTTCTTATGTTCTTATAATTATGTTCTCCCTCCCAACGTCGGGGGGGTTTTACATTACTTCTGGGTGGGC
>JACEEZ010009539.1:452500-480999 GCA_016584305.1 Chionoecetes opilio | reverse complement strand
AAAAAAAACCCAATCGCACACACACACCCCACACACACACACACACACACAACACACACACACACACACACAACACCACACAACAACACACACACACACACACACACACACTAAATGAGTAATGAATGGCAGAGTTTTTTAAATGCGATTCAGTCTACACACCATCAAGTTTAAAAAAATTACATTCGTGGTTTTTCCTCCCTGTAGTTTAATACAATATACATACATAATTTTCTTGTCAATGACGTTGAACAAAGGGGAAAAAATGAGGCACCGCGGCGAACTGACTGATAATAATGGAAAACGACAACAATAGGAACAATATTAACGGTAATGATAAAAATAATAATACGAAAACGGAAAGAGGACGACTGTCAACAATATCAAAGCTAATAATGATGAAAAATGATAAAAATAATTATAATAGAAAAATTAGTAATTGCAGCTAAACATTTGCAACATAACTGCTACCGTAGATAACACTTTAGTCGCCAGCTGCAATAATGTCGCCAGGCGCCAATATTACGAATTATAGCATGACTACTGATTTGTATGTGCCACTGAAGATGATACACAGTAGTTTATATCATGACTGTGTAATGACACTGTTTCAACGTTGTTTTGTGCTTTATCTGCAAGTATATACGGTTTCAAATTTCCCTACTCGTTTTTTTTTCCCGCGACGACGACGGCGGGAAGACACTCAGAACATAAATACTAACTGGCGACCTTATTGTTGGTCGCCACTCCGGTTGATATTTTTGAAATTTTTGTTTCATTTATAGCCATACTATAATACAGATGAAGACACAAAATAACACAGACTTTCCAAATAGCCCCTTCTAACTTTTCTGAAAGCATGGATGTAAAATGTAAGTATTAACGCCACCAGACGTCTGTACATCGAAAAAAACGTTTGTCCTGGCGACTTTAGTGTTATCTACGGTAACAAGAACAACACAAACAACAACAACAACGAACAACAAACAAACAAAAAACACAATAACAACAACAACAACAAAACACGCCACCAACAAAGAGCAACAAAAACAACAACAACAATTACACCACCAGGAGCATGAGTAAGTAAAGCAAGCAAGAGACCAAGCAGCAAGACACCCGCGTCCTCGTCCGGCCCTCACACCCACCGACCACCCGTGATGGATGACTCTGACAATCCCTCACTATTGAATTACTTAAGTCAATCAACAACTGGGTGTCCTCTGCTCGTCCCCCGTGTCTTAGGCTTGGATAAAGATAGGAATAAAGCACATTATCCCTCGTTCTGTATGTAGGCAGATGGATAAAGGCAGGTATTCCAAGATTAACTGACCAGCTATCTATTAAAGCCAATTGATTTAAGAGTATTCAGTCTCAGCTCATTTAGTGTGTATAGTTATGTGTTTTACCTCATTTCCTTTACTCTAGGAAAAAATAATGAAATAGTACTAAGAGCCATATTGTCCCTATTAAACATGTTATTCATACATGCCACATTAAAACTCTGCAAGCCTTTCACGTACATTCCCATGTTACTATAACCTGCATGCATTTAAGGCGAAAATAGATCCATTAATTCTGCATAATATTTCAAACGGGAAACAGTCGTATATATATATATTACTCATAACCTAATTTTCTCTTCCTATAAGTGCGGCAGTACATAACAGGCTAAGCTATTTTGAGCCTTTGTAGGATGTCATAGAGGTCAGAGTAATTTACCTAATCCTTTTCTCCCCAGCAGTACGAAAGGATAAACTGACGAACTTTAGACGTCTTTCCCCTCCGCCTAAACCCCCCTTTTTGGCACCAGCAGCATCAGGCCATTCACGGTAAGAAGCTTTCCTTAATACATGTGTCATACGGGTAAACACTACGCATTTCCCTTTCTATCGTGAGTCTTTATGGTAATGCGATTTTCCTTAGCGGGCCTGGGGGAAAATTTGCCCCTTATTTCACTCCTCAGTAACAAAACGGCTTTATTACTGTGCTATCGTTTAGAGAAGAAATACATTGTAAATGTGAAAATTATAGAAGAAGCAGAAAATAGATAAAAATATAAAAACTCGGGGGATGTTTGGGGGAAAAATGTCTGCCTGCATGGGAAAAAAAAGTGGAGAGGAAAAAAACATATTAAGTTGTGGAAGTTGAAAGTGGAAATGTCTTGGGTTTCGAGAAAGAGATGGGGAAAAGGGAAGGAAAAAAATACGACCTGGTATAAGGTTTACACGTGTTTGGGACAATTTCCAGGGAGAAGGGAGAAGAAATAGGGGGTTGTGGTAAGAGTTGATGGAGGAAAGGGGGAGGAGAAGAGGACTAGTGGGAGCAACAGGCAATAGACGTGATTGGGGGTGGTGGTGGTGGTCTTGGTTTGGGGGTGGTGGTAGTTGGAGGTGGTGGGGGTGGTGGTGGTGGTGGTGTCGGTGGTGGTGGTGGTGGTGGGGGGGTGGTGGTGGTTGGTGTGGTGTGATGGTGGTGGGGGTATGGTGGTGGTGTTGGTGGTGGTGGTGGTTGTGGTGGTGGTGTGGTGGTGGTGGTGGTGGTGGGTGGTGGTGGTGGGGGTGGTGGTGGGGGTGGTCTTGGTGGTGGTGGTGGTAGTGGAGGTGGTGGTTGGTGGTGGTGGTTGTGTCGGTGGTGGTTGGGGGTGGTGGTGGTTGGTGGTGGTGGTGGTGATGGTAGTGGTGTGGGGGTGGTGGTGGTGGTGGGTGGTGATGGTGGTGGTGGTGGTGGGTGGTGGTGGTGGTGGTGGTGGTCTTGGTGGTGGTGGTGGTAGTGGGAGGTGGTGGTGGTGGTGTCGGTGGTGGTGGTGTTTTTTTGGTGTGGTGGTGGGGGTGGTGTGGTGGTGGTGGTGGGGGGTGTTTTGGTGGTGGTGGTGGTGTTTTTGGTGGTGGTGGTTTGTGGTAGGGGGGTGTGGTCGTGGTGGTGGTGGTGGTGGTGGTGGTGGTGGTGGTGGTGGGGTGGTGGTGGTGGTCCTGGTGGTGGTGATGGGAGTGGTGGTGGTGGTGGTGTGGTGGTGGTGGTGGTGGTGTCGGTGGTGGTGGTGGTGGTAGTGTGGTGATGTGTGGTTGGGTGGTGGTGTGGTGGTGCGTGGTGGTGGTGGTGGTGGTCGTGGTGGTGGTGGTGGTGGTCTTGGTGGTGATGGTGGTGGTATAGTGGTGGTCTTGGTGGTGGTAGTGGGTGGTGCTGGTGATGGTGGTGGTGGTGGTCTTGGTGGTGGTGGTGGTAGTGGGTGGTGGTGGTGATGGTGGTGGTGGTGCTCTAGTGGTGGTGGTGGTAGTGGGAGGTGGTGGTAGTGGTGGTGGTGGTGGTGGTCTTGTGGTGGTGGTGGTAGTGGTTGGTGGTGGTGTGGTAGTGGGTGGGTGGGGTGGTGGTGGTGGTATAGGGAGGTGGTGGTGGTGGTGGTGGTGGTGGTCTTTAGTGGTGGTGGTGTAGTGGTGTGGTGTGGTGGTGTGATGGTGATAGTGGTGGTGGTGATGTCCCAAAACTTTATGAGGAAATCTGTACCTGGCTGCCGCTCCCACTGCCCAGAATGGTGTCAAGCAAGGCAAAAAAAAGTGAATTTATAATGTTTTGTGAAGCGAATACACTGCATTCTGCTCTTTTACACCCCTTGCACCTCCACCAGAGACGATGGAAAACAGATGTGAATATGGAAGTAGTGAAGTGAAAATGGTGTAGTGAAAGACGACGCCGACTTGAAGGATCTATGATGGAGAAGAATGTGGCATGAGATAAAGGCGAGGTTGTTGGGTTCGTGTCCCGTTTTGTGGTGCAGCCGTTTGGTCGCCTTATCAAGGGCTGGTGAGAAGGGGAATTCCACACACACACCACACAACACTCCCACACACCACCACACAACGAGACCACACGGGACGAACACATGCACACACACACCTACCCACCCACATACACACACACGCACGACGCACACACAGGGACGCACACGCACGACCGCACCAACGCATCACGCACGCCACACACACAAAGTCAGCAACCTCCATGGCCATATGCAACATCAATCCACTCAACTGGAAACACATTCCTCGGCTAAAAAAACTCTCTTCTCGGTCTCTCTCTCCTCTCTCTCTCTCTCTCATTCAAGTCTCGTTCGGGTGGGGCGGTGCTCATCACTCTCTCCTCTCTCCTCACTCTCTTCTCCTCTCCTCATCTCGTCTCTCTCTCCTCTCGATGCTCTCTCTCGTCTCTCTCTCTCTCTCTCTCTCTCTCTGCTTTCCTCATCTCTCATCTCGTCGGGGGGGAATCTCCTCTCCTCTCGTCTCGGCTCATACCTCTCTCGCTTCCTCTCTCTCTCTCTCTCTTTCTCTCTCTCTCTCTCTCTATCCCTCCTTCTCTCTCTCTCTCTCATCTCATCAACTCTCCCTCTCTCTCTCTCTCTCTCGCCTCTCTCGCTCTCTCCTCTCTCTTCTCTCTCTCTCTCTCTCTCTCATCTCTCTCTCTCTCTCTCCTCTCTCTCCTTTCTCTCTCTCTCCCTCCTCTCTCTCTCTCTCTCTCGTCTCTCTCATTCTCGTCTCCTCTCAAATCATCTCTGCTCTCACTCCAATCCCTCTCTCTCTCTCTCTGTAACTTGGTAAGGGTCCGTCAAAGAGAAAGACGTCATGGGGGAATAAAAAGACCCTCCAACACGCCGGGCTAAAAGGAAGGGGAAAAGAGGGGAATGGCGCCAGTCGGGGAGGGAGTGACGGGGGGTTTTCTATTAGGTGACGGACTTGGTTGTTCCGGTGGGCGGTTAACACTCTCTCATCACTCTTCCTTCCACCGCAACTGTCTGGAACTTTACTGGCCTCCTTTTTCTGGCACCTTGTTCCTCGAGTACGACTGAACTATGTGCCGGTATATTAGCACCACGTTGTATAGCCTAGCACCCTAGAACATAATGGTGGCAACCGTGGGATTGCACCCTAGAACATATTGGTGGCAGGAGTGGGATTGCACCCTAGAACATATTGGTGGCAGCGGTGGGATTACACCCTAGAACACATAGGTGCTCGCCGCCACCCAACAGATCGCCTAATCCCTGCCCTCCTTGTGGTGTTAATGCTAATTGGTTCACTGTAGTTTTTTAATCCTTGTTTGAAAAATTGCCAAAACTATTATCATTATTAGTACTGTGTGTGTGGTTGTGTGTGCTTGTGTGTGTGTTTATGTTCGACCTCCTTCAGCCTTCTCTCCAGTCGGCTCTGGTATCACGGCCGCCATAGTCACCGCAAAAAGAATGTTTATGGGCGCTAGTAACTGGTGCGCAGGTTTTATATTGAGACGTGCAGTATCACGCCTCGCCATCACCGCTGCCTTCCCAAACCCCCCTCCTCCACCACCTCCTCTCAGCCATAACAAAACCCTTCCCCCACCACCTCCTTTCAGCCATAACAAAATACAGTAGCGATAACAATAGCATGAACAGGGTCAAGGGTAGCATTTATAGCAACATTAATAACAACAATATAGTGAGTAAAGGATGAAGAAATGGAAGGAAAAAGAAAACCCTCGTTGACTATCACCCTTAAGAACACCTTTTAGCCCTCAAAGTTATGGTCGTTCTTACCAATGGCATCGTTCAAATAGATATTCCTCAAGTTTTTATAAATCGGACGATTTCTTATAGTTTCGCCCTTTTTCTGTAAGCATAAGTCCCTTTTTTATTTATTCTCTTCAGCTGTCATGCTCTCCGTTATTCCCTGCACTTCATTTTGACGCTTTTTTATACTGTATAGCCACTATGTAAGTCTTCATTTTGGACTCATTCTTGGCTTTAAAAGAAAAAAATATCAACAACAATAGAGTAACACCATGACGGAGGCTGCAAAAAGTAAAATAAATCTTAATTTTGGCGTCTTTCATAGCTGTTGTAGAAAAAAAATTATAATCATCAACAATAATAAAGTAACACCAAGACGGGGGCAGCAAAAAGTAAAAGTGCAAATATGGAAGCAGAATAAAAGAGAACGATCAGCGATACTGCAGAAAGGCAGCGACTTGTGGAGACGGAAAGTTTACGTCAATGGGGTTTATACACACACCAGTCTTGCGTGGCGGACTCGTAAAATCCCCATCTGCCGATAAATTGGTATTTCATGTTTTTATCCGGCGATACAGCGCGGCGTCTCGATCTAAAGGAGCCTAGGCCACGAAGAGCGTCTCGGCAAGTGGAGGAATGTGAAAACCAGATTATTATTATTTCTCCCAACCTCTTTTCGCCTCAGCTCTTTGCTTCTCTCTCTCTATCTCATCGCCTCGAGTCTCTCTCTTCTCTCGCTCTCTCTCTATCTTCGTCTCTCTCTCTCTCTCTCTCTCTCTCTCTCTCTCTCTCCTCTCTCTCTCTCTCCTCTCTCTATCTCCTCTCTCTCTCTCTCTCCTTCTCTCTCTCCTCTCGTCTCTCTCTCCTCTCTCTCTCTCTTCTCGTCTCTCTCTCTCTCTCTCTCTCTCTCTCCTCTCTCTCTCTCTCTCTCTCTCTCTCTCCTCTTACTACTCTCATCTCTCTCTCTCTCTCTCTCTCTCTCTCTCTCTCTTCTCTCTCTCTACTCTCTCTCTCTCTCTCTCTCTCTCTCTCTCATCCTCTCCCTCTTCTTCCCCCCCTCTCTTCTCTTTCCCCTCTCTCTCTCTCTCTCTCTTCTCTTCTCTTTCTTTTCTCTTCCCCTTTTTTCTCTCTCTCCCCTCTTCTCTCTCGCTCTCTCTCCTCTCTCTCTCTTTTCTCTTCTCTCTCTTCCCCTTTCTCTCGGGGCCCTGTCAAAATGAAAAAAACTTGGTTTTTTGCGGAGGGTGATGCGGGGTCAAAAATTTGGGGCCCTTTGGTTTTCCCACCTTTTTTTGATGTCCGGGCCCCAGGAAAAGGAACCTCTTTACCCGGGTTTCGAAAAATATTTTATATATTTCCCTTCCCCTTTTGTCGGCGGAGGGGAAACCCCCCCTGCTGGAAAAGGGCCCCCCCGTCGCTGCCTCACCCCCCCAGGGCCTCGCCCCCCCGTCGGCAGGGGAAAGTGGCGAAGGTTTTAAAGGGAATCTTTCGTGTATCACCTGGGGTGGAAAATCTCATTTTGGGCCCCTGCCCCATACAGGGGTTGACAATGCTGTCTTTTTCTCCCTCCTCTCCCTCTTCTCTCATTTTTTTTTTTTTTCCCCTTTTCATTTTTTCTTTTTCCCCTCTTCTCTCTCTCTCTCTCTCTCCGCCCCCCCCCTCTCTCTCTCTCCTCCTCTCCTCTCTCTCTTCCTTCCTCTCCCCTCCTCCCCCTCATTTTTTTCTCTCCTCTCTCTCCTTCCCCCTTCTCTCTCTCTCTCTCTTTTCTCTCTCTCCCCTCCCCCCTCTCTCTTTTCTTTTTCCTTTTCCCCCTCTCTCTCTCCCCCTCCCCTCCCCCCACACACACACACACACCACACCACACAACACACACAAAAAACACACACCACACCAAAACACACACCCCACACACAAAATTAAAAAAACACCCCAAAAAACACACACACACACACACAACACCCACAAAACACACACACACCCCAAACACCCCACCCCACCACACACCACATAACATCTCCTACACTTTTCCCCATACAAACAATATAACCTTTTTTCCTCCATTTACCCCATATTACTTTCGCAGCTTTTTATTTCCTTTCCAAAAATGTAGCCCTGCAGTCAGACAAACCACCCCCGGAGGTACACACAAGTTACATATCCTTTTGGGCCCCACGTACACAAGGAAAATTTGAACACAGCACCCGGGCTTGGGCCTTCCCCCCCCTGCATGTAACTAAAGCCCCCTTTGCCTTCTCCCCCCCCTTTTTCCCAACACTTTCCTTTTCCCCTCTTTTTATCTTTTTTCCCAAACATTTATCTTGCTTTAAACCCCACTTCCCTTTCCCCTTTCCCCTTTCCTCCCCATTTTATCTATCTTCTTCCCCCCTATAAAATCTCTTCCATCTTAGAAAAAATCATTTTTTAAACCTTTTTAAAACCAATAATTCCTTTTTTTTAGGGATCCTACAAGAATCATCCTTTTTTTTCCCTTTTCCCCACCCCTTTTTTATCCCCCTTTTTTTTAAAACCCTCACCCATAACCCCTTTTTTCAGCATCCCCCGGTCCCTCTCCCCCTTTTTCCTTCCCAAACCCCCATTCAGGACAGTGGAATCGCCCCCTCTCCTCCCGGATAAAACCCCATTGGTTTGGGGGGGGGAGGGGGCAAAAACCATGCCATAATTTCCTTGACTTCAGGTTATGCTCTCTTCTCCCCCGGCTGACCCCGGGCCATTGTTTCCCATCCCCTGGTTGCTTTTACTATTCTGTTTTGCTTCTATTTTCCCTCCGGTTTTTATTTTTTTTTATAATTTTTTTGAGGGGGGAGGGTCCACCAAACAAATCAGTTTAAAAGATTAAATAGGTTTTGTTTTTTCCTAGGTTTTAAATTTTCCCTTGCTTCCTTTTTGTATCTTGTTTCTATTCCCTCTGCGTCAAAATTTTTTTTTTTGTTTCCCTTTAAAATACGGAAAGGGGAAGTTTTTTTTTTTTTAGGGGGTTTTTTTTTTTTTTTTTTTTTTTTTTTTTTTTTTTTTTTTGGCCCTTTTTTTTCTATCTTCTCTTTCCCTTTCTCTCTTTAACTTTAGGGCAGAAAAAGGATGCCCCGTCAAAAAAACCCCTTAGATAAGGATTTTCGGGGGGGATTAAAAAAAAATAAAAATATCTAGGAAAAAAAGAGAAAAGCATATATAATATTAGTTAAACAACAAATTAAAGGGTACAAGTATGTATAGATAAATTAAAAGAGAAAAAAGACCAATTTTTAATTACTACTAAAGCTGGACTGGGATAGAAATATGAAGGACTTGTACACAAAATATTAATTGAGATGATTAATGGAACATGTTCGTAATGTATTTAGAGAGAGGAGAGAGAGAGGAGAGAGAGAGAGAGAGAGAGAGAGAGAGGAGAGAGAGAGAGAGAGAGAGAGAGAGAGAGAGAGAGAGAGAGAGAGAGGAGAGAGAGAGAGAGAGAGTAGGAGAGAGAGAGAGAGACGAGGAGCAGAGCGAGCGAGAGAGAGAGAGAGAGAGAGAGAGAGAGAGGAGAGAGAGACGAGAGAGAGAGAGGACAGAACGAGACGAGAGAATGGAGAGAGTAGAGAGAGAAGATGAGAGAGAGGAGAGAGGGAGGACAACATCAGATTGAATAAAGAATGGAGAGAGGTAGGTAAATAAATAAGAAATTAAGGGAAATAGAAAGATGGGAGAGAAATGTGTTAAAGGGAAGGGAGAGGAGAAGGAAAGGGAGAGGAGGAAAGGGAGGAGAGGAGGAAAGGGAGGGAAGGAGGAAGGAGGGAGGAAACTAATACAGTGGGAAGGGAGGAAGGAAAGAAGGAGGGAAAAATAGTGAATGGAGATATAAAATAATGGAAGGAAGGAAGGAAGGATAGGACGAGAGTAAACAATACAAGGGTAAGGAGGTAGGCTACGGATATATTTATGAATATATGAGCGTGGCGAGACTATAATTAAATTGCGGGGGCCAAAAGCACGTGGGACAAACTAAGGGAAAAAAAAACAGGGAGTTTAAATGGAGTAACCCCTTGCCTTTACGTAAAATTAGGTTATAATGGGCGAGATGATGATGTGTTTAAATTTTAAACATTGCAACCCATTATTGGGGGTTTTAAAAAAATAATTATGAGAGTAATGATAATGATAATTTATGCATATAAAACGGGGATTTGGCAAAGAAGAAATTTTTAGGTAAATAGAAAAAGACTTTAAGATCGAAAGCATTTAAAAAAAAATAATATTATATATATATAAAAATTATAATATTTTTAAAAAAAAAAATTTTTTTTTTATATAATATATAATATATAATTATATATATATATATAATATATATATTAAATTTTTTTCTGGGGGGACTTTTGCCTACGGAATTTTGCCAAACGGAAAATTTTGCCTAGGGACAATTTGCCTACGGAAAATTTGCTCCCGGCAGTTTGCTACTGACATTTGCCTCCCGACATTTTGCCTCCCGGGACAATTTGCCTCCCGGACAATTTTTTCTACCGGACAATTTCCCTGGGAAATTTTTGCCTAGGGGGACACTTTCCCCTCGTTTTTTCCACGGGAAAAAATTTTCTTTCTCAAAAGTTCTCAAAAAACGGTCTCATATATACTTTTTTGGGCTTTAAAATTTTTTTTTTTTTTTTTTTTTTTGCCAAATTTTTTAAAATTCGTATTGATAGAAAAGTTGCCCAAATTTTAAATTGGGGGTTTGGGGGGAAACTGCTAAAAATTGAAAAAAATCGGTTTAAAAAAAATTTTTGAATTTATTATTAAAAAAAAAACTTCTTTTGGGGATTACAAATGGTTCTTTTTAGACGGTTTTAGTGGGGAAATTTTATTAAATTAGTGCCCGTAGGGGGTATGTCAAAAAGTATGAGAGCGGTAACTTTAAAATTTGTTCATTTTACACTTTGTTCCCCTCTTTTCATTTAATTAGGAGGAGAGTTTTTCTTTTTTACGGTGTTTAAATTGAGTTACCCCTAATAGTGCACAGAAGAGCTCTGAGGGGGCCTTGGTTTAAAAAAGGATTTTTTTTTTTTTTTTTTTTTTTTCTTTTTTCATGGGTCTACCCTTTTCACGCACCAAGAAAAATAGAGATTTTAAATTACTTTTATATTTTAAAAGTAATTTGGTTATTACCTAAAAAATTTAACCTTTTTAAGAATGCAATGAAAAAATGTGCTTTTTTTATAATTGTTCAAAAATGAGCTTAAAATCACTTTTTTAAAGTTTTTTCAGTCATTCCGTTTCAAAAGGTAGGTTCATTCAGTCATAAAAAATTCACTTAAATTGGGGTTTAGAATCTAAGTGCCTACTTTTTGAGTGCCAAAAAAAAAAAATCATATTTTTTTTGCATATATTTAAAATTTTTGGGGGGGTTATACCACTGAAAAATTATTACCCATTTTTAAGTCAAACACAAAGAAAATTAAATACGGAAATGAAATTTCCGTTTTTCTTCCGCACTATACTTTTTTTTAGAAGTTTTGTATGTGTTTAAATATAAAAGGGAGTAAAAATTTTTAAAAATTACAATGCTTTTAAAATATTACTTTTTACAGGAAGAACTATGCAAAGGTACCTTTTACGGCCCCTATTTTTCCAATTCTAAGTTTCATTGAAAACAGTATATATTTTTTATAGATTATTTGATAAAATCTTGGTAATTAGTGCACGAATGATGTCAGTTTAAAAAAAAGAATTTTGAATGGGACAAAAAAAAGTTTTCTACAATTAATTTTCCTCATATCTTTCTTTTTTATTTTTAAAAAAAAAAGATAATATTGGGTGCTGGGCTTATTATGTCCCCATTATATAATTTAAAAAGAAAAATGAAATAACATTTGAAAATTTGTTGAAAAACTTATTGAAAAGGCCATTTTTTTTTTTTAACTTTGTAAAAACAAATAAATCATGTAACAATAATCCTATTATTTTATAAGCCCCTTTATACATTAAAACAAAATATTAATTTTTATTCAGGGAAAATATTCACGAAATAAAAACCTTGACTTTTTGTCGCAGGGAAAAAATTGAAAAAGTATTTTTGGGGGGTAAAAGGATGCAATTATTTCATCTATTTTTTAAATTAAGACTCAAAGATAATAAAGAAAAGCAATGAAAATCTTTTTTTCCAACACACTATACTTTTTTCGATATGCTTGTTAATTTTATTAAATATACTAAATACTGTAAGATTTAATGCTCTGAATATGGACTTTTTTTACGGAACAAATCAGCAAAGGGGCATTTTGAAGCACTATTATTCCAAAAATAAACTTCATTGAGAAACATATATTTTTTTTTTAGATATTTTAACTATCTCTAAAGACAATGTGCGGAAGATGCAATTTAAAAAAAAAAATTTTTTAGGGGCACAATAATTTTTTTTACATATTTAATCACCATATTTTTTTTTTTTATTACCATTAAAAATTTTTTTGGGTGGAGGGGGTAGAACAGCCCTTTTGTATTTTATTCAAAAATAAATATGAAATCAAAAGATTTTTGGGAAAAAAAAAATCAAAATGAAATTTTTAAGTTTTTTAACAACAAATAAAATTAAATTTAACAATAATTTACCCTTTTTTATACGGTAAATTTGCATCTAAAAAATTCAAAATTCAATTTTTTTATTCAAGGAAAAATTTTTTTAAGAGTATTTGCCTTTAGTTTTGCCGAGGGACAATTTTAAGACAAAAAATACTATTTTTGAAAGCCCTTTTCCCAAAAAACCCAAAATGGTAGAAAAAGCACAAAAGGGTTTTATTTAAAACCGGAAAAAGGGCTTCTTTTTATGATTTTTGAGCCCAAAATATTTTTGGTTTTAAAATTTTGTTTATAGGTGAAAATAGGGGAAATTTTTTGATTTGCAAATTTTTAATGTAATCCCCAAAAATTGACCCCATTTTATCATTTCTACAAGACGCAAAGGAGTTTCCCACAACATAGCCGAAAAAACAGTTTTAATCCAAAAAACTTAAAATTACTCAAAAACCCCTTTGAACGTTTGGGGTTTCATGTAAATTCGAAGCAAAAGAGGGGAAGACATAAAAAGTCCGAAGATTTTTTCTTTTAAGGAGTCGCGGATTCAATTTCCACATTTTTAATAGCATTTTTCCCAAAAGTAGGAAAAAGTTTAAAATATTTATTTTAAAGCCCATTTTAGCTCCAGTGAGAAAAATACATTTTCGAAAAATTCAAGGTACAAATACCCTTTTTTTGATATTCTCTATCCGAAACCAATCGTTGTTGAGCGACCCCCTTTGTGATTCTTTTGACCCTTTAAAAATATTCGCTCCGCCGCCTGTAAGTATTTTTTTTTTAAAATTTTTATAAACAATTTTTTAAATATTTTTAATAATATTTTAAATATATGAAATAATGTATATAAATTTTTAACATATGAAAAATCAGATGATCGACATATAGCAAGGGGCACGATCATTAAAAAAAAAAAAAAAAAGATTTTTTGAATCTATCAACTTAAAAATTTTTTCGGATAAATTTTGGTTTTTCACAAAAATATAGATATTTTACTCATACGCCATTGGTGAATTTTTTTACAATGGATAAAAAAAAGTAAAAACGCAATTTTTGGGCCCAAAGTTTTTTTAATTTTTTTTTTCCCCATCCCCCACCAAAAGTCGTTTCTTTTTCGTTCCCGACAATATAGCTATTTCTATAGTTAATTGCGGTTTTTTTTTTTTTTTTTTTTTTTTTTTGCTATTTAAAAAAAAAAAAAAAAAAATTTAAAAAAGTTCTATAAAAACGAATTAAACCCAAAAATCTATAAAAAAAAATTATATATAGTATATATAGTTAGTGGGAAGAGTGGTTGTCATAGGACTCGTGTTTATAGGTAAGAGTGGTTGTCATAGGACTCGTGTTTGGGAAGAGTGGTTGTCATAGGGCTCGGTTTTTTAGGAAAGGGCGTGGTTGTCATAGGACTCGTGTTTATAGGGAAGAGTGATTGTCATAGGACTTGTGTTTTTAGGGAAGAGTGGTTGTCATTGGACTAGTGTTTGGGAAGAGTGGTTGTCATAGGACTCGTGTTTGGGAAGAAGGGTTTTGTCATAGGACTCGTAATTTAGGGAAGAGGGGTTGTCATAGGCCTCGTGTTTTATAGGTAAGGTGGTTTTCATTGGACTCGTGTTTGGGAAGAGTGGTTGTCATAGGACTCTTTGTTGGGAAGAATGATTTGTCATGGGAAACTCGTATTTGGGGAAGAGTGGTTGTCATAGGACTCGTGTTTAGGGAATAGTGGTTGTCATAGGACTCGTGTTTATAGGGAAGAGTGGTTGTCATAGGACTCGTGTTTATAGGGAAGAGTGGTTGTCATAGGACTCGTGTTTGGGAAGAGTGGTTGTCATAGGACTCGTGTTTATAGGGAAGAGTGGTTGTCATAGGACTCGTGTTTATAGGGAAGAGTGGTTGTCATAGGATTCGGTTTATAGGTAAGATTTGGTTGTCATTGGACTCGTGTTTGGGAAGAGTGGGTTGTCATAGGACTCGTGTTTGGGAAGAATGGTTGTCAGGGGGACTCGTTTTTTAGGGAAGAGTGGTTGTCAAAGGACTCGTATTTAGGGAAGAGTGGTTGTCATAGGACTCGTGTTTAGGGAATAGTGGTTGTCATAGGACTCGTGTTTATAGGGAAGAGTGGTTTGTCATAGGCCCTCGTGTTTAGGGAAGAGTGGTTGTCATATAAACGGGTGTTTGGGGAAGAGTGGTTGTCATAGGACTCGTGTTTAGGGAAGAGTGGTTGTCATAGGACTGGTGTTTGGGGAAGAGGGTTGTCATAGGACTCGTGTTTAGGGAAGAGTGGTTGTCATAGGACTGGTGTTTGGGGAAGAGTGGTTGTCATAGGACTCGTGTTTAGGGAAGAGTGGTTGTCATAGGACTGGTGTTTGGGGAAGAGTGGTTGTCATAGGACTCGTGTTTAGGGAAGAGTGGTTGTCATAGGACTGGTGTTTGGGGAAGAGTGGTTGTCATAGGACTCGTGTTTAGGGAATAGTGGTTGTCATAGAACTCGTCATAGGAGTCGTGCATAGGTAGGAGTAACATAGGAGTCGTGATAGGGAGAAGGACATCGCCACAGAACGGCCTTGACGGCGGCCGCGGAAATTTGATGAATGTTTGAAAAGTGTGACATATAATTAGTTTGCAAATTCGAATAATGAATGATAAATTTTGCGATTATTAAAAAGTAATGTTAATGTATAATTTGATAACGAAATTGATGGTGTTGCTCTGACGAATCGCCCTTCGAATAATCGGGTGTTTGTTACGTTTATTTGCATATTTTAGGTGTTTTTTTTCTTCAATATTATCGCTGAAATGAAATATATTTGTGGAAACACGAAAAAAGTAAGCGAATTTATTGTGATTGTTTGAATAAAATAACAACTAATTGATTATATGAATTATAATAACTATGATACACATTTGGGGATGTAAAAGCGAAACAGTGATATTGCAATTACCACGGCCAGAAAAAGATTATCGCTATAACGTGAGACATAAGAGTGAAAAATAGAAGCACAGTATTTCCTAGTGTTAAAAAAATATAAACAGGAGTACAGCAGGAGTAAACAGGAGCGTCTTTGTGTTTCAACTTTAAATAAATAAAAGATGGCAACAAGAATAGTCCGAAGATACGGCTCATAGTTTTTCTATAGTTTTTCTGCCTTTTATCGTATTTCTGTATCACAATTTACCCTATTTATCTCCCGTATTACTACTCCAATAGCGCATTTTACTCTATTTCTCTATTTTGTCATTGAAAAAAATCACATTCTTCCCTATTTCTCTCCTTTTTTTCTACTTCTACACCGCATTTTATCTTTTTTTCAATTTTTAGTTAAAGGTGGTCGCAATTTCCCCTCAGACAAACACAGAAAGAAAATGACGGCAGCCACGACTTACCTTTGGCCGAGGGGTAACGTCCTTAGGGCCCCGACGCTCCCCTCGGCCTGAAGGGGACAGGAAAAGGGTGGGAAAGGGGAGGATGGTCTCACTGTCTTTCTAGAGATTCTGTCTTTCCTCAATACCGCTTCCCCTTTCTTTTTTCCTCTCTTCCCTTTTCTCGTTACTCTTGACTACTCCTCTTCTTTCTTCCTTCTTACCTCTTTTATCGTCCTTTCTTCCTGAACCCTCTCCTCCTTTCCTCTCTGGGTCCTTTACTTTTTTTTTTCATATTTCCTTCAATCACTCCGTTACCCATGGAGCAAATTCACGTGACATCACCATCTTCCGCCCTTTTATCCGTCTCTTTGCCGGTAAAAGGACCTGAAATATTGGAGAGACACGTATAAAGGCTCACAATATAGCACATAAACCGAAATAGAGAAAGTCTTCAATATAGATAAAGTTGCGAATTCGTTTTAGTGTTGTGTTTCAATGCTTTCCGCGTAAAAAAGAATCCTCAAAAAAATTAATTATCTAGATGCAATTATCTTTATTGCTGTTTTTTTCCTGTGTACTCATGAATAATTGGTATTTTTGTGTGTAAATAATATTTTTTTCGGAAATATAAATAACTTGTTTTTGTTGGAAGCCACCATAACCTGCTTTATACACCAGTACAAACATGAATATCAGATTCATTTACTTAACTGTCAACTCACACTCACTATCTCTTGTATTCTTTAATATTTTAATTTGCTTTCTGAATAATGATTCGTAGATTTTTTTTTTTTTTTTTTTTTTTTTTTTTTTTTTACATTTGTGCCTATAGCGCCTGTAGGCAGTGGTGACCCAGGGCTCGGATGGAAGGCTCTGGAGGTTCACTTGAGGGCTCTGATGGTGGTCTTCGCCCGTGGTGGCGCAGGCAGGATTCTTATAGTGACGCCTGTGATTAGAGGCTCATGCTGCCCCCCTATGTCCTCCGATGCACTCGCAATCGAAGGTAGAGTTGATGGGCAGGGCATGTGGGTGTTCTTAGGCCCATTCGACGTTGCAGAAAGGTTTTGGTTTTCTTCGGGGATCGAACTCGGGTCACCAAGAACGCCAGTCGGAGAAGCTAACCACTCCGCTACCACCTCCCCAAAACATAAATACATATGATACAAACATAATAGTGTAAACAAAAACACACTTTATCAGGGGCAACGAGGGATGGATGTAGGCTGTCCTGATGTCCTGGGAGAGAAAGGAAAGGGAACCACGCAGCGAGACCTCTTTTTTATTTTGGAAGAAAGGACAAGCGCGGTGGTGAGCTCCTACATTGATAACAGTGATAGGCGATGCTTGAGGAATGTGCAAATGTGTAGCCATGTGGTTTACTCTTTTTTTTAACGAGACGAAAAATCCTGACCCCTTGCTGCTTACTGACTGATATTTGATGCTAAGAGAAGGGAATCTACAGTTCTTCTTAATTCCAGTTGTATTTCACCATACTTTACCATATTATCAGGTAAATATAGGCATAAATTTAAGCATGAAACCCTTAGATAGAATATAATTTTCGCCTCGTTAAAAAAATAGACTGTAGTGCAGTGAAGGATTACCATAGGTGGGACATAGATTACACTCGTAGATTTATCAATATGTTGTGATTTGATTAAAGTGCATATTTACTAAGTTGTCATATTGATATGTGAGTTGTTTCCTTCCCTCAAATGCCTCGTTTTTTCACGTGACGCGCCCGTAACTACCCCACCTGTCGAAGCACCTTTTCCCCGCGCCTCTTCACGCCCGAGGAACACGCGCCATAAAAACTCCCGCGTTGCCAAGAGTATCACGTTGCCTTATCATGGAATGTTCGTGTTAAGATGACGTGGCAAGAAGGAGACTGTCACTTAGGGTGAAATATGTTGCCTTGGCCTTAGTTTTCGATTTTATCTGTTATGGGTAAATAGATTATAACATGGAGTGGAAATTTAGCAGATGTGATTGAAAAATATACTTGATATACAGTTTTGAAATCTAAAAACACGATGAATTGTAAAGAAACTGAGTTATTAGTAAATATTTTTTTCATAAACTGCTTTGAGGTTGTTTTGGCGTTGTTACTTTTTTCATTTAGGTGTTGTTTTTCCTCTCTGTTTGAAGTGTTTGTGTGTTTTGTGTGTTTTGTGTTTTTGTGTTTTGTGTGTTTTGGTTTGTGTGTGTGTGTGTGTGTGTGTTTTGTGTGTGGGGTGTGTGTGTGTGTGTGTGTGTGTGTGTGTGTGTGTTTTGTGTGTGTGTGTGTGTGTGTGTGTGGTGTGTGTGTGTGTGTGTGTGTGGTGTGTGTGTGTGTGTTGTGTGTGTGTGTGTGTGTGTGGTGTGTGTATGGTGTGTGTGTGTGTGTGGTTTCTATGGTGTGTGTGTTGTGTGTGGGGTGTGTGTGTGTGTGTGGGGTGTGTGTGTGTGTGTCTTTTGTCTGTGTCTGTGTCTGTGTCTGTGTATGTGTGTGTGTGTGTGTGTGTGTGTGTGTGTGTGTGTGTATGTGTGTGTGGGGTGTGTGTGTGTGTGTGTGTGTGTGTGAGTGTGAGTGTGAGTGTGTGTGTGTTACATAACATTTGGACATGTTTATGCTACAAACAGGGGCAAGCGGCGACCCCTCGTTGAACGCCGAGGGCTGAGTAACGCAAATTAATACCTAATATCACGGCTGAAGGTTGAAGCTGCCGCAATAACAAGGTTGGTCAGCTACACAGGCTACACATGCACCAAAGCCGCTATTGATTGGCTGCCGCACGAGCTGTACCTGTGTCTCGATGGCCGGGGGGAAGGGGGGAGATGAAGGCTGACCTGCTCGCTAATGTGGAAGAGAAAGTATCAAGAATAAAAAAAGCAATGGTTAAAGTTAGGTTAGGTTTAGGTGAGGTGAGGTTAGATAATTTAGGTAGGATTAGCTCTGGTTTGGTTGTGATTTTCTGTTATCTTAATTTTTACTTAATTACCTTTTACTTGATTTGTTACTAAATTTGGCCCGCTGTGTCCTGTAGTAGGTTATTAATACGCGGCCTGCCCACTCACTTACAGGCTACCAGAGATACGATTTGCTGAGTTGGCTATGTGAGATGCCTGCCTGCTTAATAGGGTACGCCGTATAGCAAAACAAAATTTCTCAATTTTGGCATGCCAATTTCCTATGTAAAATGTAATTCTAAGACGATTTTATTTTGTTCCATTTTTCCTTAGCATTTTTTGAGCAATTTCCCCTTTCTAAAGTAAAATCGGCACCTTTTTATTGCAGCCCTTTCGAATAATGCTTTTTTTTCCCAATACGTAAAAGTTAAAGTGGCAGATTTTCTGAAAATATACCAACGTGTATCAAAATAATACTATAGGATAGCCGTGTGTTCTGTTGTGTGTGTGTGTGTGTGTGTGGTGTGTGTTGTGGTGTGTGTGTGTGGTGTCTGTCTGTCCTGTTTGGGGTAAGCCGAACTTGTAAATTCTATTTTTGATGAAGTAGGCTTACAATATCGCAAATAAATCGTAGGTTGGTAATGCGGCTTGGTCCCATGTTCGATTGAATAATTTTTGAAGGGTTTTTTGGGCTAAAACACTTAAGGAGTTTTAGATTAAAGGGAAACTTTGGGTATAAACGTCTTGCGTATTCCACACTCCGTAGACTCATGGACTGTTTGTGCGTGTGTGAGTATGTGTGGTGGTTGCAATCACACAGAACACAACGATTGATCACACGGAACGTGTTCTACACCGCGAGGCACTTTAGACCAGTGACACAACGACAGCAACAACACGATTGGAGTTTGCACTCACATTGTTGCTTTAAATAAACTACACTACAAACATCAACAATACATGGGTCCGAAGGGCCCACCAAGCACTTGTCAGATGCTATTGATTTTTTGTCCAGGGAAAGACATGATAACATCCAACGCCCATACACGGCGGAATTCCCAATTGCTGTAGGAGATGTAGTATTTTTTTTTTTCAAGTACAGCAAATATCATCTAGTTGAATTCTACATTTGAAGGCCGTACACCGTGTAGGGTACGCCGATAAAAACAAAAATTCCTTTTTCTCAACTTTGGCATGCCAATTTCACTATGTAAAATGGAATTCCTAAAGACTATTTTATCTGGCTCCGATTTTTGCAATTTGAGCAATTCTTCTTAACTATGCAAAATCGCACTTTTCTATTGCACCCTTACTCGAATAATGCTTAAATGAGTACGCAGTGTCCGGTTGGTCCTGTTTATTGCATCAATGCACCATATGAGTTCCAAATGACTAGCGTGGTAACTCTTTTCTGATCAGTTGGTTCATCAGGGCACTACATCACAGTGTTCACCGCCTCTACGTTGACCTAAAACGTGTCCATCCAGGTCCTTCTAGACCTGAAGCAGGGCAGAAGCTCCCGGGGGTGGGCCCAGAGCCCGGATGAACCCGTCTCTGGCCTGCTTCCCCACCACTGCTGCCGCAGGCCTCTGTCACCTGCTTCACGACTCTTTCGGTGCTACTTGAGTGTGATATAGAACTCCGGAACTCGTACGAGGCTTTGACCGGATCTCCTGGATCGATCCCCGACAGTGAACAGGTGAATGGCCGTCTCGTGCACAACTGGCCAGCGCCATGCCCACCCCTTGATCAGTGTCTGCAACTGGTGGCTGACAAGTTTCAGCTTGGGTGTGAATGCGAGGTCCTTTACACGTGATGTCCCCATACTCCTCGCCAGGCCCTCCGCTATCAATCTGGGTCACGGGCTTAACTGCGGCAAAAAAAAAAAAAACAAAAATCGTCCTCACTCTGAACTCGCCTCAGCGAAAGAGGAATTTCTGAGTGTTGCGAACCATGCTCCGGTCCGCACGTAGAAGGTCACAGCTGTTGGAGGACCTTCTTGGGCTGCGCACCTCATCACTCTGAGCTGCGTGAGGATGGTGCTTGGGCCGTCCTCTAGTCTGTGCTGAACCTTGATGCGTAAGTATGAGTTTGAAAGTACACCTGCAGGCCGTACTTGACTAGGATTTTCCAGGGTGTTCAGTTCTTTGCCAGTCAGTCAATGCTTTCTGGGCCACCATGAAACACGAGCGCCTGGGCTGTGGTGAGCCATCTGGAGTGGTACCACCTTGCGAGACTATGATCTACTTCAGCTCGACGGGAAAAACGCCGACCGCTTCACAGCCTGGACCAGCTGTAGGAAGACCTGCTGGTCATGGACATGTTGACCAGGATATACTCCGTTATCCTCCGTGAGTCTTCACCGCACTGGCACTCCTCTGACTCTGGCGTTGTACTGCATCTCATTCACGAGCTGGACAGCAGACTGCACCCTGGAACCCGTGAAGCCAGAAGTGTCAGATGAGGTAGGTCCCGTGCGATGCTGGTATAAGGTGGCTCCTATCAGGATAACTCGTTTGTGTGCAACTCGCATATACTCCATAAGAGCGTTGCGTCCCAGCATCTTCTCCAAATGGGCGTGTAGTCCACCCTTCCACCCCGTGTTGGCCCTATTAGTCACCCTTGCAGTACCATTCATGAGTCGGTGGATACGTATGTTCAACCAGCAGATCATAGAGAGCCTGATCCACCTGAACGCAGGCTTCTCAGGTGGCCACCGGGTCCTCGGGTAACAAAGTTGCCAAAGGTCCTTCCAGATGCTCCTCTGTCACTGACAAACATGCGCTTTTCCCTGATCAACCTTGGGTGCAGTTTCCCATAGCTTTCCGGGCACCATCGCCCTGGTCTTGTCTTCCTCCATCGTAACACCTTTCCAACTATTCTGGTACCAGCCTGGGTGCTTTCCCCCTGGTCAAAGGTCCCTGGCCCATGCCATGGCATCCTGCCTGGGCCCTCCTCAGCTTGTTAGGAATCGCCGACAGGTACGACATGTCTGGAGAGAGGTGGCCGTCAGCGATAAGGTCCTGAGGAATCCAGAGGCCAAGGCAGCAGCAGCATGGGCGGAACGTCTAACAGGATTCTTGCCAGCCCATGTTCCGGACTGGCAATTGATATTTCTTTTTGCAGCTGACCTGTCCCAAGAGTGCATCCAAGGGTTCGCAGGGACCCCAGCCTTCCCTGAGCAGTCCCGTCGGTCCTCAACCAGTATGGCAGCCTCCTTGTTGCTTCCTGCCTCTTTCCTCTGGTGGCAGGTTGAAAGACTCCTCCGTCCCTCCTCAGAATCCCTGTGGTGTGCTCAGCCTGGCCCAGGACATCTGCTCCTGCCAGCTCAAGACGTCTGCCCCCTTTTCATCTTTCTGCTTCTGCTTCTCATCTTGCCTCCTCTTCAAACTGCTTTCCTTTGCTGCTTTCACTTGTCTATGCGTCTCATTCTTGTCTACCTTGTCATCATCATTGCACTCTCCTCCCCACTTTGATCCTCTGGTAGTACAGCAAATTCAGGTCTAAAGTACGGACTTTGCTGGCCAGGGGCAGTCACAACTGCACGTGTGCTCTCGCGTTGCACAGCTGGGGGGGTTGGAGGCAGTGGATTCCTGGTCCTTGCAGAGGAAGATCGTGTGAGGGCAGCCGTTTGTCAAACCAAGCCTGTCCCATATTCTTCTCCACGAATTGCTTTACTGCTTTAGTTGCTCTGTCTCTCATCCTTTTCACTAAACCTTCTCCAAAAAATTATATATCCTTTCTGGTCACGGACCGGGTCAATAACAACCACTGGAGGTGCAAACTGGGCGTTTGATTTCTTTTCTTCCACTGGGCAGCACCATGGGGGTCAGATCCTTCGCAATGTCCTCTCATGGGTACCACCCCCCCGCTTGTCAACACCTCCCGGAATTCCGCTGAATTCTTGGAGGAGGAATTCCTCCTCTTCATCACGACCGCGATAACGTAGGCACCTCACTCTCAGCAACTCTCGTCCCCCAGCCAACAAAGGCGGGCCAACTTGGATCCAGAAACATCTGTCTAGTTGCGGGCTTCCACCACTGCATGTTTTTTCACGGGAGAATGCCATCCTGACAAGACGATCAGAACTGATGATGGTGCAAATGAGCCCGTTACTTTAGCGGGGCTAAGCTAGATGTTTTGCATATAATAAAAAGTCCATTTGTGCATAGCAGACAAATGCTCCAAACCACAACAAGTTGCTGGGGACCAAACTACCCTTAAATTCAATTTTACTAGAAAACCCTCTGCTACATTCGAAATACTCTATATTTCACTTTTCATTGGACCTACGGCGTACCCTACCGTACAGGGTCTTGCCATTTAGCATGGAAATAAATAACTATACAGTACATTTTATAGTTTTCATGCAAGACAGGTGCATATAGAAAAAGTTAAGCGAGTAGATAGAGGATTTGATAGGTGAAGATTTACCAAGCCCTATTGCTGATACAACCGGACACACCTGTGTTATGATGACACACAATCTGCTACCAATGATTACCGTCTCAATTTTGCGTTGACACACGCAAAGCAGTATGTTCGTTTTCGGGGGCGGACCGTTCTAGCCCGGTCTAGACTGGCTCAGTCCGCGGCGGACACTGTTTTTCGCGAGCGGACTAGAACGGGGCTGGAACGGGCTGTACTGGGCCCACCCAGCGGCAGGGCCACCTTGGACCCGTTGTTGGAGCACTGGCGCATGCGCACCAGCGTCCAACGGGGAAGACGCCATGAATTTCTTGTGCTGGCGATAAGACATGAAACACCATAATGGCCGACCATAAGACTGAAATAATTGCATCGAAAAATTACAATAATACGCAATTTACTGCAACAACATCTTTGGAACTTAATGTCCGTCAACAAAAGTTATGTCGCCACTGCACAATGTATCCAGGGAGCGCCATATATTCGATTTTAGCATCCTACAAGACTTGTATGTGTCACTGAAGACATGTATACAAGTGTTTTGTAGAATAATGTAACTTCGTACTGTGCACGTCTCTCGTGGCACAATACAAGTCTGTAGTGAATGAGGTAACTCGCAATAAGTGCCCCCCTGCGATAGTTAGTGGGAGTGGCCCGACTATAAATAGTGTTTGATTGACGGTAAATGAAATGAGGCTTTCATCATTCATTTTACACAGCATCCCTGTTACTTTACTTGACTTCCCATTGAGAAGTCAAGTAAGCCGGGATGAACTGCTTACAAAGGGATGACTGCTACATTGCACAAGGCACAACTTGTATGGTAATAGTGCTATAACAAGTACTACCATCAGTAAAGGCCCTGTATATACGGAATCCCCCAGGTAGTGGAATGCCAGTACCTATAGATTATGATACATGATTGGTTTATATAGGTTTTATAGTGAAACGCTTGTGACCATGGCTGCGCAGGTCGTTGCAATATTGTGTTGATTGGGATTTTTTCCCGTCCAGAGATTTATAAACCTGCTGACTCTTATCACACAAGAATGATTTACCACGGTTCACCTTTCATATGCCAACTAGGAGGCTATTACCTGAGGTCAAATTAATAACCCTCTGGCGTGTCTTTGGGGGGGGGGGTAAAGCTTGCAGAACGGTAGGACCGCCCACTTGATCCCCCAGTCAATAGGAACGACGAATGGGACGGGTCCAGTCTCGATATGTTTTCGCGAGCATCAGTCCATACTGGACTAGTCTAGTCTGGACTAGACCGACCTCGTAAACGTCGCGAAATGCGCTATAAGGAGTCTTTTACAATTACCATGTATTCTGAAATTTTAATGTATGGTGTTCTCTTTGTAGAATATGTCTGCATAACGCACCAATCCAGTGGTGGATACATTCTTGAAAACACTTTACATTGGTGTTTTACGAATTTTTCGGGGGTTTAGCTACATATTATTAAAAACACTAATAGTAGGAACTTGATATTATTTTAAAGATTACCTTGTTAGAAACTCTAATGCATGACAAAAACTTGATAAGCTATGTGCTTACTATTCACATCATAATACCTGTATGTAAGTAAGATTTAATTGTGCACTTACTGTTGCACTCTATTATTTAATGAATTACCTACATGTTTTACTTGTACGAAATACTTACGCACTTACTGTTGCACTGCATTTTTTTACTTGAATGGATTACTTAAGTATTATGTACAAACTTGAATTACATTCACTATATGATTGAAGTACTTACGTACTCTTTGTTGTACCACGTTCACTACTTGGAATGATAGGATTGTATACTTACTAACGTGTTAAACTAGGTGATATCCATGCCTAGCAATTACTCCAGAGCTGCTTACGCATCTATGTGATGTATTATACGTGATACACACATATACATGAACTACATGATGCACACATGTATTAACTTGGTACAACTGACAAAACAATTTACATTACTTACCAACGAATACAAACTCGCAGATAAATTATGAATGGATACTTTACTTATTACAGAACACATAAACCATTGCTTGATAACAGAGAAACTTAACTCTCATATCATTGTTTGCTAATGACGAATATATTTTGTATTACGTAAAGCTAAAAGACACTTCCACTCAATAAGGTGTAAGTATTCATTTTCTTTGCAACCACATGACTTTATCAATATTTTTTTAAATGTATACCCTTTCTAACAATATTACATAGTTCTCTGTTCACTGTAACCTTACCATAATCAATTGATATCCAACATCATTAATAATCTCTGGGAACTCCATGCATGTGTCAGACGGTTTGACTCCTTTCATGGCAGATTGTCATAAAGTCATACTATCATTTCAAATGGTGCACAGTTATCTTTTTCCAACATTAAAGGTTCATTCTGTTGCATGTACTTATGCATGATGAGGATTACTATATTGATATACATCATACCAAATAAGCCCAACTTATCACTTTACAACTCTGAATGCTTCAACAGCTATCTTTGAAATTGCCTGGATAAGATTTACCTCCATTCTGAAAATTTTGCTATACCACTTCCATGGGGACTTACATTTGGTGTATATTTGCTTTCTCACTTCCGTGTTAGACACCAAGATGAATTCTCAATACATGCACCCATGGCAATTATTATATATTTTTTTTAAATACATTTCAGTGAAAGTTTTCTGTCCTAATGCAAAACTAGTAAATTTAATGGTTCAAAATGCTTATTTAGCACATGATTCTTACCCGATCAGTACAAGAGTAGCTACTCAGCACTCTACGTATTATACATCACCATGTTTTTTTATTTCATTCATATATCTAAACTTTATTCAATTGCTCTGCAAGTCATTTTTGCACTCGCTGAATTCAAAATATTTTCTTTATAAACAATGAATTATTATCATTTATACATGAATTTTTAGCAAACATACATTTGCCCACAACGATGCAACTACATTAATGTGTATCCAGCGATGTCTTTATCTATGTTATTGATATCCATTATGTCAAATGTTTATTTATATAGTACTATGTTACTTATACCACAGTTACCCACACTGATACATCCACATAAATTGTATCAGGCGAGGTATTTATATATTTTTACTTATAATTCAACAAACCATTGTATTTTTTAACTGACACAGTACTATTATACTCATACGTCAATTGTTATACTATGCACATAGCAGCAGCTCTACTGTCGGCCGAGCCTTCGTCAATACTTGACACCTTCAGGGTTTTTACAGATACTGTATCTGCCATCATTTTAGCTTCCTAGCTACCATCTACGTTACACATTTATCAATTGAACTTTTTTGTCAGTGAATTTTTACACATTGTGGATTGACCCACACTAGTACTGACACATTTTTTTTTTTTACTCGACCATGTCATTGTCTTTGATGTTGAACATCATATACTCCTTTGTTTTCCTCATATTCATATGTGACGATAACCACATGATAATGGACCTCTGCACTGAGTATTAAGATCCCGTTCCAAATGTTCATAAATATTGATTAGATAGGCAGCTTGCAGACTATTGGGTGCTAGCGATCAATATTTGATGTTATTTTAACCAAAATAAGGCAATCTTAAGCAGTCTTATGTTGAAAATCAGGTTTTCACTAATAAAACCAATGGTTTTGATATACTCATGTCCATATCATGAACATTGGTTTGAAGAAATAGTATTTGAAAGTATGATCTACTCATGTATGGTCCGACAGCCTTTAAGGAACTGTTACGTCAAAATGTTTGGGTGAATATATTTCTCCATTGATGCTGAATGAAATTATAGATTGTGTCCAAAGGGTAGTATGATTTCTTATTCTATAAAAATAATGATTAACGCCATGGATAATATCGCCATCCAACATTTGAAACATAAACACGGTCCGCATGCCAAAGTACGATGTTTGTATACTTTGAACACGATTGATGTTCGCTGACGAAGCTAGTCGCTTGTGTTTACTAGGTAACTATAAGTGCCCTGGCGCAGGAACGTCCAGGGAACCATTGAACACTTGCTGCTGCAGTGCCCACGCCTCTACTACCACCATGTATGGCTACACTCTCAAATCCTCGTCCACTGAACGTTACCTATTTTTTCTTCTTCTTTTTGTGACCTCTTACAATTTAACTGTCGTACACCGTCGAAAATTGCCGTACTCTGCTCTGGCAACAAATAAAGAATATGGTAACAAGCGTTCGTTAATGCATTACTCTAAATTTCTACCATGATATAATAATATATTGACTAAATGAGATGTTTACCAAATCGAGAATTTGTATGTACGAGTTGATTTTATGGAGAAAATAATTACTATTATGCGCATATATTTTCATTGACTATGCATCCTAGACACCAATGTCAAATTTGTTAAATGAATTTGAATAACCTTTTGATTGAAAAAAAAACTATATAGAAGCATGTACAAAAAATTATCTATGAAGTCCTCAAAACATGTATATTTGAGTGAGATCCACAGGCTCTAACGGGATCATAAAATTGAGTGTAGTGGCCCATTGGAATTTATGCGGCCCAAACTTCCATCTCTGGTCCCGCTGAATTCTTCGTAAAGATTTTTATGTGTATTTAGCTCTGACTTTACACACTTTTAAAAATAAGAATTTAATACGTATCAATAAGGATATATGTATGTATATATATAAGGCATTTATAATTATATGTATTTTTTCCGGGTTAGCCGTGAAAACCAAGAGCAGCTAACTTTTTGTTAGAGCAAGGAAGTAGATCACAAAACAAATGTATATAAGTCAGCTTGTTATGGCTAACATAAATGTCAACGTCAGACTGGTGAGGGGAGGTGGAAGCTGCAAGAGGAAGTGGCGAACGATGGGAACGACAGGTAGAACAACTTAGGGCTATATTCAAGAACTTTTCTCCACCCGCTGCATCGCGAATCGGTATACAAGAATCAACAGAGGTAACGCAACGGGTGGAGGTTTGAGTCAGCTGATTCGCGACAACATGCAGATCCCACTTTCATCCCGCTGTGCACTTATTCGATCCTATTTCTTCCCAGACCATTACAGGTGAGTTTTTAAAACAACCGAGAGTAACATGCATACCTTGTGAATGCACACGTGTCATAGTTACGGTAAAATCAGGTCCAGGAGGCCTTATATAGGTGTGTGAAGTTGTGAGGAAGCCGGGCGGCGGCAGGAGGATGGAGGTCGGCCATTGTGTGGAGTAGTGGCGGCGGGCCGCTCAAATGTACTCGCAAGCATAACTCGGGCCCATTTTTTCTGCACCAACGCCTCCGACACGTGGCGAACACTAACTAAGCTATTATTTTAATGTCAGAAATGATAAATTTCACTAGTAAAATGTATTAGATATGTATAAAAACAGTCAAAATACTGATGCCGCTTTGGGCTCGCTTGTGTTGGTACGCCTGTCAATATCCACCAGTCGGACATTTCTTGTAGATGCAACCATGGAGGGACGACGGGGGAGAATTCCCCCGGCCGGGTTTGACAGCATTCGAATAAGCCCTTAGACGACAGCACACAGGCCCGTTTACGAGCACCGCCCCACTTGGGGGACAACATATTTTGGGTTTAACAAATAAATACCTTATTGGGTTATGAAAAATATCCCATACAAACTGTACATTACCCTTTTGACTTAGGGGGCCCAAAATAGTTATAATAGATGTCTTTTATTTTAAAGTATATTAATAAATATT
>JACEEZ010009539.1:437500-450000 GCA_016584305.1 Chionoecetes opilio | reverse complement strand
TATATATTTATATTTAAAAAATATATTTATAATTAAAAATATTATTTTATATTTTAAAAATAAAATATATATTATAAAAATATTATATATATATTAAAAATTTTATAATATAAAAAATTTTATATATATAAAAAATATATAATTTAAAAAATATAAATATATTTTAAAAAAAATATATTTTAAAAATAATATATATAATATATTTTTTATTATATTATTATTTTTTTTTTTTTAAAAAAAAAAAAAAAAAAAAAAAAAAAAATGGGGATGTTCGGGGCGGAAAAAAACAATTTTATTTCTTGGGGTTTTTCTTTATATGTGCGTGCAACGTTTAAAAAACCCCAAAGGCACTTGGGGCCAATTTTTAAATTAACCTATCCCCCCCCATGACGGGACCGCACAAAGGGTTTCCTGCGCAAGGGGAAAAACCCAGGGTAACTTTTGAATCCTTCCGCGTTTTTTTCCCTTTCATGTAGTCCTGTCACGGTTAGGTTGGTATGTTTGGAAGGGGAGTACTATGCCACGTCTGTGCTGTGCAACAAAAATTTCCCTTTCAGAAAAATCAGTGAAACTTGGTTGGGAAATAATAGTTATTTCTCAAAATCCGGGGAAGTGAGTCGTGGGGAATTTTAATACGAAAGTAGGAAAAAAACCAGGTGTGCCCTGCCCAGCCCCGCCCCCCCCGCATTTGCCAGGCGCCTGGCTCCCGGGGAGATTTAACCCCTTTTTTTTTCGCACACGGGAAATTTCGTCATAAACAAGAAAAAAAGTAACAAAAAAATCACTGAAATGTCTTTATCTTACCAATAAGGGATGAAAAGTACAGAATCAGCCCCCGGGAAGGGGGATGGTGAAGACAGGTTAGTGCGATTCTTTTTTTCTTTCCCTTCACCGCGGGGGTGCCACAATATCCGTCGGGGCTAAAAAAACATTTGGGGACTGACCAAATTTACGTACGAAGACATCTTCACCGAAGAAGACTTTTGACAATTGGCCCTTGGCATCATCGGGATAAAATGGTTTTATTCTTTAAAAAATAAACTAAAGACTGCAAAAGCAAACATCAAAAAAAATTTACAGAAATAAAATAATCCTTTTTAAAAAATCATAAACAAAAAAACATTATCTAAATTTAAAAACCCTTTGAAGTGTTCTGTCTACTAGGTTGGCAGAAGACTGAATGAAAATGATTTTTTACGGTAGCATTTGGGGTCCTACGGGGCGATCGAACGAGATCGGACGATCAAAAAAGTGGGGAATCATTTAGTATTTTAAATTTAATTTGGCAAGGGGTGACTTATTTTTAAGACGGGGAGAAAGTGCTTGATGTGTTGGATTCTAATAATTTAGTATCACTAGAGAATTTTTTGCTTTTGATAAGATTCAAAAATCATCAATACAGAATGGGTGATCAGACAGGGGAGTGTAAACGTATTGCAGATTGGAAGGGGAATAAATAGGTCGGCCAGTACAAAACAAAAACCCTTTTATGTTCTGCCAAAACCTGAGGATTAGATTTCTCGATTTCCGCCAATTTTTCGAGCCTACAACTCGAACACTCATATTCATAAATATATTTGGGGATAAAGTTTTAGGTATAGGATCTTTTTATTTGAAATTTTTTATATAAATGGTTAGTAAAAAAAAAAAATTTTAAATTTTTAGTTAGGAAAGTTAGCTTAAGTGATCATTGAGTTTTTTTTCTAATGATATAAAATAAGATTGCCCTAAAATGGGGAAATTTAAATGTGTTCTAATAAGATTCGGATTTACTCGCCTTGGGTTCAACTTTTCATCTAAAAAAAAACAACTCTAGTTTCATATTTTTTTTTTTTTTTTTTTTTTTTTTTTTTCATTTGGCCTATAGCGCCTGTAGGCAGTGGTGACCCAGGGCTCGGAGGTAGGCTCCGGGGGTTCATTGAGGGCTTGTGGTTGGTCCTCGCCCGTGGTGGCGCAGGGGGATTCTTTTAGTGACGCCTGTGATTTGAGGGTCATGCCTCCCCCCGTTCCTCCGATGCACTCAAATCGAAAGGTAGAGTTGATGGGCAGGGCAGTGGGTGTTCTTAGGCCACTCGCGGGCAGAAAGGTTTTTGGGTTTTTTTCGGGGATCGAACTCGGGTCACCGAGAAAGCCAGTCGGGGACGCTAAAACCCCTCCCCTACCGCCTCCCCGAGACGTATCCTATACCTACCGACCCCCCGATTTTATTATATATAGTATATAAGTATATATAGTAATTATAGTAATAATATATATAATATATATATATATATTAATTTAAAACGTTTACATTTAATATATATATGTATGTTAACGTTTTATCTAATATATATATTAATATAATATATATATATATAAATTATATATATAAAAATAATAATAATACGTATCTATCTATAATAGATCTATCTATATATCTTATATATATAATTATATATATTATATATTATAATATATATAATTTTTAATATTATATATATATATTTATAATTTATATATATATTATATATAATATATATATATAATATATATATTAGGGTAGCCCGTAGGTCCAATGAAAAGTGCATATGTATTACATTAACTACCACGTGCAGGTCTATTTATATACCAGCCTACAATGAAAAATACCTGACCTAAAAAAAGATGAACAAGAAGGTGTCTACCCCAAACAACTGACTTTGTTTAACATAATTTCCTTCTTTCAGGGTTTGCAGAAAATATGTAGGATCACGCAACGATAAAACATACCTGACACAAATAAGATTAAGGAGACGGTGTGCAGTCCAAACGACTGTCTTTGTTTATCCATATTTTCCATCTGTCTAGACTTGCAGAAAATCTATACATTCCCTTTGAATCCCTTCTCAGATCAATTTTTATATCCGATAGCACAGCAGCAGGACATTATTTTTATTAGTTTGATTAAAATCATCGAAAATAGGACTGATAAGTACCGCAAATCTAGGTGAGCGAAGAGGCCTTCAATCCAATATGGTGCCCAGTAGTCTTTAACATAGGGTCTATAAATGGCGTTATGTTGATCTATCCAGAAAATTTAGCATATCCTACCTAATTTGTGGTGCAGCCAGCCTGGGTAGTTAACGTTTATAGTCAGCCCTGAGACGTGGCGTGTCGAGTGCGTGTCTCTGTACTGCCTGCATGTCGTAAAAGTCGACTAAAAGGGACAAGGGCGGAGAGTTGTGATCATTCCCCTTCTAGTGTTATTTCCAGTGCAACAAAAAGCAAGCATATTTTTCCTTTGTTTGCCACGTTTATAGTCAGCCCTCAGATGTGGGGTGTCGAGTGCAGCTTCCTTATTTTCTTATGTTGTGGGTTTTTCTCTCTCTCTCTCTCCTCTCTCTCTCTCTCTCTCTCTCTCTCTCTCTCTCTCTCTCTCTCTCTCTCTCTCTCTCTCTCTCTCTCTCTCTCTCTCTCTCTCTCTCTCTCTCTCTCTCCTCTCCTCTCCCTCTCCCTCTCTCCTCTCCTCTCTCTCTCTCTCTCTCTCTCTCTCTCTCTCTCTCTCTCTCTCTCTCTCTCTCTCTCTCTCTCTCTCTCTCTCTCTCTCTCTCTCCTCTCTCTCTCTCTCTCTCTCTTCTCTCTCTCCTCTATATATATATATATATATATATATATATATATATAGAGAGAAGAGAGAGAGAGAGAGAGAGAGAGATATATATATATATATATATATATATATATATATATATATATAATATATTATATTATATTATATATATATATATATATATATTTCTCATATATATAACATTACTATATTATCTTTATATATATAATATAATATATATATATATATAATATATATATAATATAACATTCTCTATATGTATCTCCCTTTTTTATCTCTCTCTGTTTCTCTCTCTATCTCTATCTCTCTATATCTCTTTCTCTCTTTCTCTCCCTCACTCTCTTATTCATTTTGTTCAACCAAATATCGTTTTCCCTCCCCTCACCTTACATCAGCAGCTGCTAGTCTCGTTGTGATTGAGGTGTTTTTTTATTTCCCTCATAAATCATGTTTCTGTTCCCCTTCCGTCATTGTGTACAAATAATTTTTGTTCATTCTCCTCCATTCTCAGTCATATTCTCACCCTAATCAAATCAAACATGTTATTTGGTGCATTGCTATCAATACTAACACTAATACCTATCCTCTTCCTCCACCTCCTCATCTTCCGTTAAATAACGGCCAGTGAACTCGAGTACCCTCGCCGACGTAAATGACCATGGTGCGACCTCGGTGAGAAATAATCAATGTGTAGTATGTTCAATGTACGCAACATCCGAAATAAAGTTTCAGACCTCAAAGGCCTTGCTGCGACCGAATATTGTAACTTATTGGCTTATCAAAATCCTGACTAAACACGATACAAATATAAACTCTTTGGCTGAACATAATTTACTCGGGTACTTAATGTTTAGTCGTGAAAAAATAAATAGAACAGGCAAAAAAGAATAACTATACGCAAAAGCCAGTCTTCACTTTACGTTCATATGATATGAAAATATTGGCAATGTGGATTCTCTATTTTTGCTACTAAAGATTCCTTAAAAAAAAATTATAAAGAGTCAAAGTCGTAATCATGTTTTCTTTGCCCATTCTGGCCTAGACCCTCTGCAGGCCAGTGCTAAAAGGGGGTCCAACGGAGCCCCTGCTATTGTTCTCAAAAACTATGATTATGTGCTTGCACCCTGCCTGGTCAAACTTTTCCGTCTTTGTTTATCTACTTCCGCCTTTCTTTTTTGCTGGAAGTTTGCTCACATTCAACCTGTTTCTAAAAAGGAAGACCTTTCTCATCCTTCAATCTACCGTCATATAGCTTTGACTTCCTGCTGTTCTAAAGCTTTTGAATCTACATTTTAAAGGGACACCACACAGGTGATGCCAAAATTTTCCAGGCTGCTTTTAGAGCAAAAATCTTATCTCCATCGTGTTTTTCGTGAGCGTTTACATTATATCTGACCAAGTTTCATTACTATTGAATTTTTTTTTTTTTTATATGCTGTCATATGGAAATCTACTTAAAATCGAAATATTTTTTGTTTGATGAGATATTTAGCTTAGGGTATTCTGTAAACATTCACAATAAAGGTACCAAGGGAAATTCTCCTATCACTCCGAAAAAGGTTGAAAATGCCACTCTGAAAATAATGTATTATCTAGAATAAGAAAAATCTAGAATAAAAGAATTCCAGAAATTCCGCCTGTCATTGTAATCAACATCTGTTGCGTCATTTTACACATATGTATGCAAGTATAAAGTGTGCTAAATTTGAGATCTGTATTACAAAAATGGCAGGAGGAGTAGGCTGTGAAAGTAAAAAAAACGTGTTATGAGAAAACAACATATATACCTTAACTTATTGAATATCAAGTTACTTTAGTCTAACTTCTTATTTATCCATTGTCTAATGTATTCAGGTGATATAAAACGTTCGTATACAATCCTATTTCATGATTTTTTTATTTTGTCAATTTATACAAATAATTATGATGGTGATGCAGTCGCCAGGATGGGACGCGGGGTGGGGGGGGGGGTTAGAATTGAGGGGGCCAGGGAATGGGTAATATGGCTCATATTTGCGTTTCAGACCTACTACGTTGTAGTTCTAGGCCAAAATAACTATTTTAGCACATACATGAAAAATGTCAAAATTGAGTGATTCTGGTCCTCAGTTGTGTGGTGTCCCCTTAATTTAAAAGAATATTCATAAACATCTATCTGCTCACAATCTTCTATCTGATCGTCAGTACAGTTTCCGTAAAGGGTGATCTGGTGATCTTCTTGCTTATAACTAAATATTGGTCATCCTCCTTTAGGGGTTTCTGTGAAACCTTTGTTGTTGTCCTTAACATAGCATGCTCTTTATATTTATGCCCGTAATCATGCCAAATCTTTTTTTCAACTTTCCAAAAAACTTATTCATTCATAAAAAAGGTCAAAATATTTCTGAATCAAACTCCTCTCGTGACTTTTGGCATCTAGCTAATCACATCTCTAACAATTTTTATTCCTCATCTTTCCCTCCTATGCTTCACCCAGATGGCTCCACAGCTGTCTCGTCTATCTAATATACCATAGGAGTAGCCGTGTTTCTGTCTGTCTGTCTGTCTGTTTTGGGTAGCCGAAACTGTAAATTCAATTTTGATGAGAGTAGGGTAAACAAATCACAAATAAATCGTAGGTGGTAAGCGGTTTGGTCCCATGTCCATTTGAAGGGGAGTTTTGGACTAAAAACACTTTTAAGAGAATTAGATTACAGTAAGACACTCTGCCGTAACGTCTTCGCGCATTTCACTAACACCGTAGACTCATTGATACCGTTTGTGTGCGTGTGTGAGTGTGTGCGTGTGTGTGTGTGTGTGTGTGTGTGTGTGTGTGTGTGTGTGTGTGTGTGTGTGTGTGTGTGTGTGTGTGTGTGTGCATGCATGCATGTGTGTGTGTGTGTGTGTGTGTTCATGTGTGTGTGTAGGTCCGTGCGTGCGTGCGTGAGTGTGTGTGTGTGTGTGTGTGTTCGTACGTGTGTGTGTGTGTGTGTGTGTGTGTGTGTGTGTGTGTGTGTGTGTGTGTGTGTGTGTGTGTGTGTGTGTGTGCTTGGGGTCGATATTCTAATATACTCCACGCACGGCCAACTCTACGTCAGCCTGTCAAGGGTTGGCTGTGCTCATGCCGTCGACGTGTTGGCGCCCGGAATCGGAATTGGAACCCGTTGGCGTGGAATCACACGGAACGTTGTCTACCCCGAGGCACTTTGACCAGTGACCAATGACAACAACAAGACGATTGGAGTTTGCACTCACATTGCTGTAAAATATATACTACTACTACAAATATCAATACATGGTCCGAAGGGCCTTGTTTATTTCTAAAGCGGAACTCTTTGCTCAGATCTTTGCTGAAAATTCATCTAAACAGCTCTCTACAGGGGCCTTATCCGCCCATGTGAGGAGTATATGTCTCACATGTTTAGGGTGGATCCACTCATACAGCTCTCCTAAACAAGATTGAGTCAAAAGCTTTTCATATCATCAACTCCACTCCTTTGACTGACAGTCTTCAATCTTTAAATCTTCGCCAGAATGTAGCTTCTCTTGCTATCTTCTACCGTTATTTTCATGCTCCCTGCTCTTCTGAAATTGCTAACAGCATTCCTTCCCTCCTCCCGCGTCCTCGTTGTACAAAACGTTCTACTCATTCTCATCCATATTATCTCTATATTCCTAATGAAGGAGTTAATCTGTATTTTTACTCTTTTATCCCTTTCACTGGTAAACTCTGGAACTCTATTCCTGTTTCTATTTTTCCACCTTCCTACGACTTAAATTTTTTCAAGAGAGGAGTGACAAGACACCTCCTGAACTAAATTTCCCGCCTCCCTTTCTTTATCGGCAGCTTTATTGGCGGCTTTCTTAGACGGGCAGCTAAGCGGCCTTTTGTTTGACTTTTTGCAGTTTTGCCCTTGGCCAGTACTCTTTGGATTTCCCTTATTGCCTTTGCTGTTTACCCACACTCTCTGTCTATTATTCATCAATGATCTAAGTCTAACTCTATGCCCTATAAACTCCTACACTGATGATTTTACCCATCAATTTTCAACGTAGTTTTTTAGATGTCCAACTCAACACGAACTAAGTGGTTCACGGGGAGATGTCACATAGCGCTTAATTTATGATGTCTCTATAATTTATGATTGGGGCAAAGCAAACATTGTTTTGTTCAATGCCTCAAAAAAACAAAATTCTTCGCTTATCTACTCGACATAACCTTCCAAACTATCCACCTCCTGAAGCTCATGCCCTCTATATGTCTGCCCGTAATCATGCAAATATTTACATAAACTTACCAAAAACTCATTAATTCATAGAAAATGTCAAACTCTATCTAAATCAAATTTCTCTCGTGACTTCTAGCATCTAGCTGATAACATCTCTAACAAATTCCCTTCCTCATCTTTCCCTCCTATGCTTCACCCAGATCGCTCCACAGCTATCTCATCTATTTCTAAAGCGGAACTTTTCGCTCAAACCTTTGCTGAAAATTCCACTCTGGTTGATGAAGGGCTTGTTCCTCCTTCTCCTCCACCCTCTGACTATATTATGCCTGCTATTAAGATCCTTCGTAATGATGTTTACTTTGCCCTTTCTGGCCTAGATCTTCGGAAGGCTTACGGTCCTGACGAAGTCCCTCCTGTTGTTCTCAAAAACTGTGTTTTTGTGCTTGCACCCTACCTTGTCAAACTGTTCCGTCTTTATCTATCTACTTCCACCTTTCCTTCTTGCTGGAAGTTTGCTCACGTCCAACTTGTTTCTAAGAAGGGTGACCGTTCTAATCATTCAATCTACCGTCCTATAGCTTTGTTTTTCTGCCTTTCTAAAGTGTTTGAATCAATACTTAATAAGAAGATTCTTAAGCATCTACCTGCTCACAATCTTCTATCTGATCGTCAGTACGGTTTATGTAAAGGGCGATCTTCTGGCGATCTTTTAGCTTTCCTAACTGAATCTTGATCATCCTCATTTAGGGGTTTCGCTGAAACTTTTGCTGTTGCCCTTGACATATCAAAAGCTCTTGATAGAGCCTTGCACTTCTCTCTTGCACTTCTCTCTGCACCTTCATCTTAAGTTTCCTTTCTAACCATTTTATTGCAGCTACTGTAGACGGTCATTGTACTTCTCCTAAGCCTATCAATAATGGTGTTCTTCATGGTTCTGTCCTATCAACCACTTTCACTCTACTATTCATTAATGATCTTTTAAGTCTAACTCAAGCCCTATCCACTCCTACGCTGATGATTCAACCGTGCATTTTTCAACGTCTTTATTAGATGTCCAACTCAACAGGAAGTAAGTGATTCACGGAGAGATGCACAGAGCGCCTAACTTCTGATCTTTCTAAAAAATGTTATTGGGGCAAAGCAAACCTTGTTTTGATTAATGCCTCAAAAAACCCAACTTCTTCACCTATCAACTCGACAAAACCTATAGACAACTATCCCCTCTTCTTCAACGACACTCAACTGTCTCCCTCTTCTACAATGAAAAGTCTATGAGTATCCTTTACTAAAAATCTGAACTGGAAATCTCACATGTCATCTCTTGCTAAAAAAAGCTTCTAAGAAGTTAGGTGTACTGTGGCGTCTGCGACCATTTTTTTTCTCCCTCCCAGCTGCTTGCTCTTTACAGGAGCCATATTCGCCCATATATGAATTATGTCTCATTTGTTTGGGTGGGATCCACTCATACAGCTCTCCTAAACAGGGTTAAGTCAAAAGCTTTTCTTATTATTAACTCCCCTCCTCTGACTCACTGTCAGGGAGGAGGGGAGGATTCAATCTTTAAATCACCGCAGCAATGCTGCTTCTCTTGCTATCTTTTACCGTTATTTTCATGCTCACTGCTCTTCTGAACTTGCCAACTGCATGCCTCCCCACTCCCGCGGCCTCGCTGCACAAGACATTCTACTCCTTATTATCCATATTATGTCCATCTCCCTAATGCAAGAATTTACTAGTATCTTCACTCTTTTATCCCCTTCACTGGTAAACTCTGGAACTCTCTTTCTGTTTCTATTTTACCTCCTCTCTACGACATAAATGTTTTCAAGAGAGGAGCAACAAGACACCTCCCGAACTAAATTGGCCCACCCCCACGTTATATATTATCTTACTGTCTTCTTTATTGGGACTGCCAACTAAGCGGGCTATTTGTTACTTTTTTTTTTGCCCTTGGCCAGTCCTTTGTGATGTAAAAAAACATAATAATAATTTTTCTTTTTGCAATTAGCGTATTATTGTATTGTAAAACATCAACAAGTGAAAATAATAAATGAAAAAAGTGCATAATTTGACAAAATTACGACTGAATTTTTTTTTTTTTATGCAATATATTTGACCCTTCAACTTTGAAGTCCTAATTTGTTTTCCAGTCGTGCAAAAAATAAGTAAGTACATGAATTTTATGTTTTCTTATCCCAAATTTTGAGAAAAACGTGATTATAGTTTTTTTACATATTTTTGTAGCGCAAACAAAGTTAGAATGTTATACATCTACTATTATATCCTTCCTTAGGGTTCAATAATCACATACCAATGCATGTAAAAATAATCTGGCACATGGTCCCCCATTATAAAAGAAAGAAGGTGGTGATAAGGCGATAGATACAGGCGGCTTAGCTAATGTCCTATCCAGAATCCTATCAAAGGCTAGTGACACTAAATTATTAGAATCCATACACATCAAGCACTTGTCCCCTGATCTTAATAACCAAGTCACTTCATACCAATTACATATATTCAAATGATTATCTCACTGTTTCGATTGTCCGACTCTCGTTTCGGTTGCCCCATACGGACCGAAATGCTACCTGTAAAATTATTGTTCATTCAGTCCTCTGCCAACCTAGACAGTATATATATATATGTATATATATATATATATATATATATATATATATATATATATATATATATATATATATATATATATAATATATATAATATATATATATATATATATATTATATATATATATTATATATATATAGTATATATATATATATATATTATATATATATAGTATATATATATATATATAGTTTATATATATATATATATATATCCTTCCTCCTCCTTCCTCCCAGGTGCCTCTGTGGTGTAGTGGGTAGCACGCCTAGCTACGAATCTGCGAGCCGTGGTTCGAATACAGGCCAGGGCAAGTCGGCGGCCAGTCCAATAAGCTGTTCATCTCATCTTTCGGGGTTGATAAATGGGTACCTGGAAAACCTTGGGAAGGTAACTGTGGTAACCTGGATGTCACACAATCCCTGTGTCAAGGGGTAACGGGCTGTCATCCACCATAGGCTTAAAGGCTAATGCGACGGGGATGAGCACTGAGGCCACATGCAGTATATCGTATTCCCAAACTTTATCTAACCTTCCTCCCAGCTGCTTGCTCTGTACAGGGGCCTTATCTGCCCATGTACGTATATGTCTCTCATGTTTGTGGGGATCCACTCATACAGCTCTCCTAAACAGGGTTGAGTCAAAAGGTTTTCGTCTCATCAACTCCCATCCTCTAACTGACTGTTTTCAATCCTTAAATCACAACAGCAATGCTGCTTTTCTTGCTATCTTCTACCGTTATTTCCATGCTCACTGCTCTACTGAACTTGCTAACTGCATGACTTACCCCCCTCCCGCGGCCTCGCTGCACAAGACTTTCTACTCATTAATTATCATCCCTATTCTGCCCATCTTCTTAATAAGTATATTTACTCTTTCATACCTTTCACTGGTAAACTCTGGAACTCTTTTCCTGTTTCCATTCTCCCTACTTTCTATGACTTACATTTTTTGAAGAGGAGTGAAAAGACACCTCCCGAACTAAATTTGCCAACCTCCCTTGCTGTATTCTCTTCCTGTTTTCTTTATTAGGAATGGAAACTAAGCGGGTTTGTTGCAGTTTTTTTGTTGTCCTTGGCCAGTTCTTTATGATGTAAAAATATATATGAAAAAATATATATAGTATAAATTAATTATCATGGATTACTTAGCCTCTATGATCTCAACATTTGTGCAATGGTAATCATATTTGCTTTTATAGCAATACGGCTGGGCAAATATAAACTTTAAGTATTAGTAGTGTTTAATTTGAATCTTTGAATCATTTTATTTCAGTAATGTATGTGAACTTTGTGTATAGAACACTGAATATTTACCTTTATTATAATCATTATGACGGAAATTATGTATGTTAAGCGACTAAAATACCCAAACGTAGCTCCTAGCCTATCTTATAATTGATGAGTTATTTCATATTTCATACTAACTTGTATGGTAAACAGGAATAGATCTGAAATTGAACAATAAGACTAGATATATATATGGAAGGGACGAAAGATGGATATAAAAAATGCATGTGTATTACAGGAACAATCACGTGTAGGTCTATATACCAGCCTCTTGTAGGTTCTTTATGTTCTTATGTTCTGGTGTGTGACAACCCAACGATAAAACATACCTGACAAAAATAAGACTAAGGAGACGGTATACTGTCCAAACGGCTGACTTTGTTCATCCATATTTTCCATCTGTATAGACTTGCAGAAAAACTATACAGTCCCTTTGAGTCCCTTCTCAGCCCTATTGTTACATCCTACGACACAGTAGCACGGCATTAAACTGATGTAAAGTCAGCGAAGTAAGGACTGAGAAGCTCAAAAGCTCAACTTGAGAGGAGAGGCACCCATAATCAATAAAGCGCTTTAAACAACAACCTTTAACATAGTGCCGCCTATGGCGCTACCCTCTATATAGAGGGACTAAGTATAATCTACTCAATGAACGGACGTGAACTTTCTAATGTTTTCTAATGTAACCGCAAAAACAATAATTAAGGATATTTGTAAACAACAACCTCCTGTCCCGTAAACATTGTTCAGAATTTGTTTGGAGAGCAAACAAACTGACCGGTTTCATAG
>JACEEZ010009539.1:422500-432500 GCA_016584305.1 Chionoecetes opilio | reverse complement strand
GGTGGTATTTTCATAAAACCACAACAATCGAATTTGTGGTTTAAACGTTTATATCAACATCATCATATTAATTTATAGAAATGGAGCAAGTGTGTATTAATATATTAACCATATATATTTAAAATATAAAGTCAGCAATTTGTTCTTTTAAATGCATTATTTTGACAAGTGTTGTCAATTGACAAAATCGTAAATGATTTATATAGATTCCCTTGTATATTTTGCAACATTTACCAGACACAATGTTGGTTTACTCTTTATAATTACTGCTGGCATATAACTATGATGTGAATATATGGCTCACATAGATTTATACAAAAATAATTTTATATTTTCAATCAACATATCAATTGTGGTAATGGGAACTCTAGAACCAAGTCATAACCGTGGTGAACTGGGAATCCAAATTACATATACATGTACAAACATGTATTATAGTTCATATTATATTCAAATATTATTCTCTACATTTACACAGGACAACAAAATCCACAAATATCTTGGTATATTGTTCAAATTCCAGCACTAATAACTAATATCATCATCACTATCTCTTTCCTCATCAGATACTTCATCAATTTGTCCCTCATCATTGATAACGTCCTCATCATACTTCATGTTGTCACAGGACTGCAAGGTACAGGCATCAGTACAGTTCAATCCATTTACCATACACTGACAAACTGAGAGACTACAAACACGCTTGCATTTGCAGGACATGAACTCCAGAACTACATCAGGAGCAGGAGATCCAGTCATCCAGTTGATCTGGAGCTGCATTTGATCATTAAGAACCCAACCAGTGCAGTCCAACGGGCTGGGAATGTTGGGATTAAGTTCCAGGCTACGATTCCAGATTGCTGATTGATAGTTGGCACGGATGGTATGCATTTTCAGACAGTCATTGCATGGTGGTCATGGTCATTGCATTGCATCAAGATTCAGGTAGTTCCATGTAGTTAGCGGTAAGCTCATCAGGTTGTGGTGGCCATGGTTTCCTCTTCATTTTTTTAATATCTGATCGTATGTGAGATGCTGATTTTGTCACTGTTTCCTCAACCTCACACTGTGGTACAGAACTTAATTTGCTCTTCAGTTCATCATTCTCTTTGGCAAGTGATTCAATTGTTAAGTTATCAGGGTAGACAAGAAGTTTCCCACTGGTTGTTGTTACAAAGTGGAGAGATTCACCAAACTCTGATTGAAGTCTACGTCGTATTTGTTTCTTGGTTTGTGGAAGAACTGCATCATGATTATAGCCCAATATGCCCATGAGGTTCTCTAATATTTCTGTCAGGCTGGTCAGTTTTACAACTTCTGGTCTTGAGAACAATGTATTCCTAATATGTTCATAGAGCATTTGGTATGCATTCTGAACTGATACTTGATACTGTTGTTCTGCATCTTCAGCTGACGATGTAGTTACTTTCGGTTTCTCACATCTAGTAAAGTTACGATAGCATGAATTATGGTATCGGGCTTCTGCAGCAACCAGCTCTCTGGATGTGATTGCCAAGATTTTGTCATTCATCTGATTTAAAGCTGCTCGGCGCACTGTCTCGTCAGATCTCAACTCTCTAGCCTGATGTAGCACTTCTCGTGACTTGGTCCCCTTAACGTACTTGTTCTTCTTGTCACAGAAGATGCAAACTTTCTGCATAACTGTTGATGATGAAGAAGATGGCTCTCTAGCAGACTTACGCTCAACTGGTTGGGTTTGACTTTCTTCTACCTTCCCTTTGATTTTTTCTAGTGTCTTTTTCAGAGTAAATGTGGCTCGACAGTTCCTATGGTAACATAATTTGTCATCATAATCAGTTGGGTCCAAATCTGTTATACGACTACAGTTCTGTAATTTTGCTGCTTCCAATAGAGTTTCAACAGAAGCAGCATCTTTTGGCTTTGTGATATCACACATTGGAGATATTTTCATGCATATTATGCACACAGCTTGCTCTGTGCGTGCCTTATTGTGTGGTGCTTCCATTATGTCTCAGTGGTCAGCCGCAGTCTGAAAACAAAGGGCAAACTTGTTCAGACACTCATGACTTCATTGTCATAGTTCTTAACTAGCACTGCCCAACCAGACATAACCACCATAGCTGCTCAAATTAATATTTGTGTTAACTTAAATATTTACTTGGCAAGGGGAATGTAACTACATCAGAAAATATAAAATTAAAGCTTATCCTACCATCATTTCAGGATGAAATCTGAAAGAAAACTTATCGATTCTCTAATATACTGGTAATCTGAAATAAATAAAATTACACATAAGTACAATTGTATACTCAGTGATATGGTATTATATATAATAGTTAGTCACACTCATTATCATCTAAAGTTTGGAATTCATTTCAGTGTTTGAGTTATAGCTACTGAATTATCTTTCAATTTTCGGTTCATAAGTCATCAATAATTCCACAAGGAAATTCATAGGAAGGGTAATGATTGTAAAACCCATGGCAATATGCATATCAAAATAATTGCCTTCATGTGTATAATCCAGTAATAACATCTCATAACACTTTTTCTACTAAAAATTAGACAGAAACAAGTTTTAATTGTGTTTTAGTACTGAAAACGGCCCTCGACGAGAACGAGCAGATACAAATTCTAAAATTCGTAATAACCTCTTTGAGCTACCATGTTGGAAAGTCTATCATGCAGTTTTGTACTGTCTTATGATGTACTCAAGCAATAAAATTGGTTTTGTGACCTGCCCTCATATGATACCGTTTTCTCCTCTGGCCCATGGACTAATAGGTGTCACAATAAAAATCCAGCCTGCGCCACCACGGCCGAGGGCCAACCATCACAGCCCTCCAGAATGTGCAGGGCCAACCACCTGAGCCCTAAAAGAAAAAAATGTCCGTAAGCGCTCTATAACTCTAACGTAAAAAAAAATAGAGGAAAAAAAAAATCCAGCACACTGTGATAACTATTTCACAGTAATTGTTACAGCACTGACAATAGTATTCCTCCCACCGCTGCCACCAAAAATATGTTCTGGTTAATCATTTTCGTGAGTAAATCTACTCATATACTCATCCTAAGTTGCCGGGGATGAGTAAGGTCCTTGAACACATATTTCAGTCACTGTATACGTTGGTAATATATATATATATATATATATATATATAATTTATATATATATATAAATATATATATATATATATAATATATATATATATATATATATAATATATATATATTATATATATATATATATATATATATATATATACATATACGTGTATATATATGTGTGTGTGTGTGTGGTTTCGTGAGGATGGAGAGATACGCCACGGTATGTTAGGTTGTATATTATACAATTGTACAGAATGTATATACACGTCGGGAACGGAAACAAATCTTGAAGTCTCAAGTACTCCCACACGACAGTCACACTTTTACCCTGACACGCCACACTCCAGCAACTTGTGGTCGTGGGTTTACCGCACCTCTGCTTCAACCTGCAGGTGCTAGCTAGTTAATATACATTACCTCCGCCCCTGACTAAATGTGTATAGTAATGAGCAAGTAATGTTTTTACCATAGAATAAAGTGATAATTTAACCACTCTATATACATATCTATTATGTTACCATCTATCTATAAGAGATGGAAAGAACTATTCTACATCTCAACACGCTACTGACTTCTCGACAATCGCTGACCCAGCAGTAATGCAATTGGATAAAGCCGGTAATACATTGTGCCACACCCATACCTATCAAACCCATACCTATGCCTTAACATCGCACGGTCACGCGCCTGGCGCGCCCAGGCGGCATAAGAAAATGTACCTAATAATGTTACAAAAATGTGTAATACCTGTTAGACCTGTGAAGATTGAGCTTTTCCATGTGAAAGATGCTTGCACAACGTGATAGCTCACTTGACACAACAACATATTGGTATTAATAGTATGAATTTGTACACAGGGATATAAAACAATGGGGTGTAAATATTTAGGCGAAGCGTTCTCCAGAGCCGCAGCAAACTGCGACTGGTCCCGCCAAGTTTTTCCCTATTTTTTATTTAAATCTACGCTTTTTCAGCTTGAATCCGTTACTTTTTGTTCTACCCTGATTACTAGCCGTAAAAATGTTTCCTACATCTCCTATATTGTATCAATTTATCCAAACTTTTCCTACATCTCCTTTATTGTATCCCTTTATGTACCTAAAAACTTCTATCAGGAGCGATCTGATAGAAATTTTAAGTGGATAGAGGGATACAATAAATGAGATGTAGGAAAAGTTATAACGGCTAGTAATTAGGGTAGAAAAAGAAGTAACAAATTCAAGCTGGAAAAGCGTAGATTTAAAAAAGAAATAGGGAAAAACTGGTTCGCAAATAGGGTGATACATGATTGGAATGGACTCAGTAGACAGGTAGTCAGTGCGGATAGTCATTAGGGAGCTTTAATTAAAAGGAGGCTATATCATATCATGAATGGGAATGAAACGTGGATGTTGGTAGTATTAAATAACAGGAACTACCTCGTGTAAGTCTCGCGGCCTCTTGTAGCTTCCTTATGTTCTTATGTTCTTATGATCTTATGGTCAGATAATTTGAGTTCAGAGAAGGTTTTAGTAACAAAAATTATTCTAGAGAATGTTAAACTCTGAAGAGGTTTAAGCGGAAACAATCGAGTGGAGACGCTTCTTGTAAAAGCTTCAGGGAAGCATAACAAAAACCAACAAATGCATAGTTACTAGAAACCCGCTGATAGGAAGTTCCGTAAGAGGAAACGACGGCCACATGATGGGGCACTCATAAAGAAGAAATATTGATACCCCTGCAACGCTGGATGACAAAATATTTGAAGAATCAAGTGTTTACAGGCTACGGGCCAAATGCGTCTGCTGGACTACCTTTAAAAATGTTAAATTCACATATGCCACCTGATATAGGAAGGAAGGCAAATAGTGAAACTGAAAATAGATCCTCTAGTCGGCCAGATGCATAGAGACAGATCGTCAGCCACTAAAACTAGAGATAAGATAAGATACTTTGATCCTATCTAGACACTTTGCAAGTACCAACTACAAGGGTATTGACTATACAAAGCGCCACCACGCCAGGACGAACTTGGTGGGCTCAAACCGCTGACCGAATGCAGGGACTCTGTACGCGAGCCCGCAGCTCTACCAACCACGCCATCCTGGCGGGTGTAGAACTAGAGATGATAATAAGTCCAGTCCAGTGTTATAAATGTCTGATAAACAGAAAAATGTAAAGGTTCTATCCGATAAGCCTAAAAAATATAAAAATATATGATGTCCTAAAGGGCACATGTACTACAATAAAATCCATGGTAAGCGTTGCTTACAAGACCGAATAGTAGTGCTGAATAGCATCCTGCTTCAACAGAGGTTGCAAATTGATTCATCTTGACCAATTTTTAGTGTATGTAAGAAATACTCCACTGGAAAAAGACTCTGTTACTCTCCCACTAGCTGCACCTAGTACCATGTATGGATTGGCGCCGCCATATTGGAAACGACCACATTGAATGAGGATTAAAAAACAAGTAAAGTTTGGTCTAGGTAAATAAAATCCGTTGAGAGCATCTAAACGCACAACATACTGTTCATCACTCTATTAATTTAGCTGATTGGACTGCTTGCTATACGGTAAAGGCAAAAGGTATTCGAAAAGTGTCGGAGATCAAGTTCAAGAATGTATAACCTTTTACTGTTAATATTAATAAACCCTTAGCTAGCATCCAAAATAGTACCCAGTCGATTACAGTTATCCCGCTAGTCTTGGACATGTTCAAGAGACACCCTACCGAAAGCATTGACAAGGTCTCGCTTGGTTTCGGCATGCAAGGAAATGGAGCCTATAATCATGGTTGGCATGCAACAAGGTTAGCTTCATGAAGGTCAGTCGATCCTTCAGAAGGTCTATAATGAAAGTAACATGCAAAACATGCATTTCACAGGATGTGAAAGAAAAGTAGTTAGACTCGGGGTCGTAGATTATAGCCTTGCTATAATCTACGTTAGTTTTTAATGGGGTTAGTGGAAGTGCGTGAAGGTAGGAATGCACATTTAGCCAGGTCCCCTCGGGCTATGGTCTACTTTAACCTGTCATTATTAATTATGTCGACATTATTAAGAAATGGTTCCAATACCTCAAACTAACTGCCATGCTTCACACCAACAATCAAGCGTGGGCAAAAGAATTTCGGCGCCAACTTGGAATTCCTACTCGGAGTTCGAACCATTACAGTATCGCCAATTCGTATATACATAGGAACCACAATAAGTAATAGTTTGCAACAATTGGTTGTTGTGCCATCATCTCGGCACGAGAAGCTTGCAGCCTTTCCCTGACCCTTTTGTGTACATTAGCAAAGACATGCAAATGTTGATCAAGATAGCTATATATGTTATATACAAATTTACTTGGCCTGGCCAAATAGTCATTTTGCATTCGTTTATCCACACCATAAAGTATGTAGTGAGGAGACTTGCCCGTGGACTCACAAACTCTATTAATTAATGCAAGCCGTCACGTATGGTAGCCAATCTTCCCAATGGTCGTGCAAACTGTTTACGACAGGTCGTAACGCGTCAAGGATCTTCCTGTTAACGTGCTCCACCAGCCCATTCGAGCTTGGATGGTATCCGAACACGAAAGTCTGCTTAATGATGTACAAATTTCGGCAAGCAATGCATTACGGAACTCTGTGCCATTATCACTGAGTACTACTCTTGGTGTGGAATAAGGGCAGAAAAGGTGAGTAATTATTGTATGGGCTATAGTCGCAGCCGTTTTATTCTTCACCGGTGTAAGGAAAACATACCTTAGAAAAGGTCTACACACAGCAGAAGATATTGCGAGAGTGTTGACTCATGGGTAACTTTTTTCTTTTCTTTTTTACATCACAAAGGACTGGCCAAGGGCACAACAAAAAGAGGTAAAACAAAGCCCGCTTAGTTGCCAGTCCCTATAAGGAAGACAGTACGAGAGTAAAAAAAGGGAGGTGGGTCAATTTAGTTCGGGAGGTGTCTTGTCACTCTTCTCTTGAAAAGATTTAAGTCGTAGGAAAGTGAAAAAATATATACAGGAAGAGAGTTCCAGAGTTTACCAGTGCAAGGGATGAACGAGTAAAAACACTGATTAACTTTTGCATTAGGAAGATGGACAGAAAAGGGATGAGAATGAGTAGAAAGTCTTGTGCAGCGAGGCCGCGGGAGGGGGAAGGCATGCAGTTAGCAAGTTCAGAAGAGCAGTGAGCATGAAAATAACGGTAGAAGGTAGCAAGAGAAACAACATTGCGGCGGTGATTTAAAGATTGAAGACAGTCAGTCTCAGAGGAGGGGAGTTGATGAGACGAAAAGCTTTTGACTCAACCCTGTTTAGGAGAGCTGTATGATTGGATCCCCCCCAAACATGTGAGGCATACTCCATACATGGGCGGATAAGGCCCCTGTATAGAGCAAGCAACTGGGAGGGAGGAAAAAAGGACGCAGACGCCACAGGAAACCTAACTTCTTAGAAGCTGTTTTAGCAAGAGATGAGATGTGAGATTTCCAGTTCAGATTTTTAGTAAAGGATAGTCCTAGAATGTTCATTGTAGAAGAAGGAGACAGATGAGTGTCATTGAAGAAGAGGGGATAGTTATCTGGTAGGTTTTGTCGAGTAGATAGGTGAAGAAATTGGGTTTTTGAGGCATTGAACAAAGCAAGGTTTGCTTTGCCCCAGTCAGAAATTATAGAAAGATCAGAAGTTAGGCGTTCAGTGGCATTTCTCCGTGAATCACTTAGTTCCTTTTGAGTTTAATCAATCATTGGGGGTATACGCCGGGGGGCGCGTCGCCTCGCCCACCCTACGACGCCACTCCAGGGGGTCACCACGCGCGTGGCCCCATGCAGGCTCCTCTGCCACATGCCCATATAGCCGAAGTTGGCGCTGACTGATTATGCAGGTAATAGGCCTTAATTCAGTCTCACGGTGCAATCGCTGATTTGACACGTAATTATCCCAGCAATACCCCATGATTCTGCGAAGACACTTATTACCAAAGGCATCGATTCGTCTCCAAGTCGCTATTTAGTGTCCATGTCTCACAACCATGGAGTAAGACAGGGATCACAAGCGACTTGAAGGTCCAGATCTTTTGAGTTGGACGTCTAATAAACGACGTTGCAAAATGCAGGGTAGAATCATCAGCGTAGGAGCGGATAGGACTTTGAGTTAGACTTTGAAAATCATTAATGAATAATAGAAAGAGAGTGGGTGATAGGAAAGAACCCTGCGGAACACCACTATTGATAAATTTAGGAGAAGAACAATTTCTGTCTACAGTAGCTGTAATAAAACGGTTTGAAAGGAAATTTTATGAAGGTACAGAGAGAAGGATAAAAACCGAATGAGGGTAGTTTGGATATTAATGATTTGTGCCAGACTCTATCAAAAGCTTTTGATATGCCAAGGGCAACAGCAAAGGTTTCATCGAAACCCCTAAAGGAGGATGACCAAGATTCAGTTAGGAAAGCTAGAAGATCGCAAGTAGATCGCCCTTTACGGAAACTGTACTGACGATCAGATAGAAAATTGTGAGCAGATAGATGCTTAGAAGTAATATAACTGTAGAAAATCTATAGCTACTACGTCCCATGGTTGTTCAGGTGGTGGGTATTCTAATATAGGAGCGGGTCATGATGCGTCTCTTTGTGTTGGGCACAAGATACACACCTGGCAACATATTCTTCAATGTCCACATGCATCGTGGGCCGAAAATACACACGCCTCGTGGCTGCTAGGGTACGGTCACGTCCCGGATGTCCAGCCATGGGCACATCGTGCACAAGTTTAAGTACCGTCGGAACAAAAGCGTAAGGAATAACATATTGTTCCACTGGGTCCCTTTTATGTGGCCTATGTCGACGGCACAGTACCTTGTCAGTCGACAGGAAAAATTGTGAGTAATGCACTGGTAATGATGGTAAGGAGGTTTCATCGCCTGATTCTAAGGCATAGATGACCTTCCCCCAAATTTCATGTTTGCGTTGTTCGACCACCAATTCATAGAGTGAACAATTTGGCACGGAGATTGTCCCTGTGACCGCTCCCACCACCGGGAACGTTTGGCGATAGTGCATCAGCTATCACATTTGCACGCCCAGGAAAATATTGAAGGTTGGGTTAAACTATTGGATAGTCAGATTCCATCGTCCAAGCCTACCGGATAAATTCCTACCCTTAAATAGCTCAGTAACGGCTGCATGGTCGGTATAGACAGTATTGGATAGCCAAAAATAATGTCTTTGAAATGTTTGAGAGCCCAAACACTCCGAGGGTCTCTTGATGTGTAACTGAGTCATTTACCTCCGCCGGGATAAGATATGTGCTCGCATACGCTTACACGGTTCTTCCCTCTTTTATCTTTATGCATCAGTACTGCCCCAAGTCCCGCGGCTGAAGCGTCTGTACATAGCTCAAATGGAGCTGGAAAATCTGGGAATGCCAAGACAAGGAGCTTTCACGAGTGCATGCTTTAACTCTTTGAAACTTCGCTCGCGAGGGGCATCCCGGTGAAATGAGACATCTTTTCTTAAAGGCCGTGTTAGGGGAGATGCAAGTTTGGTGAAATCTTTGATAAAGGGATAAAAGGGTGTTAAAAGCGATAAAAGCCCACTAATCCCCAAAAGGATCTAACATTCTCAATGCTCTGGAGTTGAGGAAAGTTTTCAACGGCCAATACCTTATTGTCCATGGTGTGGAGTCCCTCCGGACTGTATGGCCCTAGAAGCTAATCTTAGCTTTCAAAAATGCACACTTGGTGAGCTTGGCTTTGGGACCACGTGACAACAGTAGCTGCAAAACTGCCTCTAATGTTTTGAAGTGAGACTCATGGTCTTTGCTGGCAATTATAATGTCATCTAAGTATGCAAACACGGAGTTACCTAGCATACCGGCAAACATTGCGTTTATCATTCTCTGAAAAGTAAGCGGCGCGGATTTCAAGCCAAGCGGC